>NNCF01126527.1:110422-131883 GCA_002313205.1 Laupala kohalensis
CTCTCTTTTATATATATATATATATATATATATATATATATATATATATATATATATATATATATATATATAACTTCTGAATATATATTCAATTGGGAATTGAATAAGTATTGCAATAATATAGTAAGTCTAGTTCTCACTCATATACTTATTTTTTATACGTTTTACGTATCTTATTTCTTCCACGTGTAGTTTTCATTTTACGCACATTATTCTGTTTATTTATCATTTAATCAAGGTAATATTGATAAACACACATGAAAGTGATTATCATAAATTTATTCGGTATTTTAGACGTACTTTTTTCGTAAAAGTTGGCTTCAAGTACTTGAAATTGTCTTGATTAATCGAAGGAAGAACTGATGCGTGTGAAATTGGACATTGAAACACGAAATTAAATACCTGTTCCTGATCTAATTTGGAACAAAACTCACATCTTCACAATTTGAATTCTTATATGAGTTATATATTTTTAAAAAAAATTTAAGATAACTCATATTAATTTAATTGTATAATTAATACTGTAATACAACATCGTATTATTTAATATATACAATGCAGTCAAACTACCTAATTACTAATTATTAGTTTACTCCAATTAGTTTTGATCTTTATAATGTTTACTAATGATACATTTACTGATGAAATTCTGCTTCATTTAACTGCGTCAAACGTTTTTGAAATTTATGCAGGGGAGACAGAATGTGACGCATCTGTGATATTGCGTGGTTTGTTTTTATGATTTCCTTGCTACCCTCATCAAGAAAAATATGTATACCTAACAGGTACCACATCAAGAAAATAGGTTCGAATTGATATTTCAGAGGCATTGTGAAGCAATTAAGTGAAAAATTTTGTTAATGAGGGATCTAATTATTATTTATAACTAAACAAATTTTGAAATGGAAGAGTATTATAAATCCATGCATGGCACAAGTTATTTTTGACACTTGTAATTAAATCACCAAAAACCTCTCTTTTGTCAGATACATACATTAACCGCATTGGTGAATTTAAAAATGTGTGACGTTATGTTATGTGTGTTTAAGCCAAGTTGAAGCAACTGCGAATTATTTTTCATGTGGATTCGCTAAGGACGTTACTACTAATCTCATTTTGCGCCGAGCCCCCTTTTTGACTCGTACTTCATGTTTTGAGCTAGTCATAACCCCCAGTTAAATATCTGACGGATGAAACAAAAGCGAAAATTTTGTTTTCAGTCCGTCACGCCTTCAATCATCTTTCAAACCACGTAGAGAGCATTACCAAACCAATGACATCGTGTTCCACTATCAGGGAATACAGCGTAATTATGTTTATTTACGTCCTGATGCTCGGGTTAAAAATGACGTGTGTTTATGATGTTTGGGAGAAAGTGTCATATTAAGCTAATAAACAAAGTAGCCTGATCAATTATCTGATGGAAAATTCAATTTTGTAGAGGTGTTAACGATGCCAATTGGTCGTTGTAAGGAAAAAATTATTATTTTTGACATTCATTTCCATTTGTTTTGTTACTGTGACCCACAGCGTTGTAAATTCGTTTAGTTAGTGATTCACTACGTATTAAATTTTTCACTGTGGCATCTAAATATATTTACATTGGTTCTATTTATGTGACCAGTAATACTTACAAAAATTGAAATAGATTCCTGGCAGTTCCAATCTACATTTCGACGAAAATCACAAATAATTAAGAATGCAATATTTTATGATCTCAACATTATTGGATAATCTTATTTTTATGCGTAATCGGTATATGAGCTTCCCCTTGTTTTATATTGAAGGTGTGATGCAAAATTTTGTTCCCTGATTGTTTTTCCTCTGTTAGAGTGTATCACATATTAACAATGAACCTTCATACAAGAAACACATTTCATACTTCCGTAAACTTTCTTTTGTTATACCGAAGCACTTTGTTTTTCTATTGTGAATCATTATCCTTACATTTGTCGAATTAAATTGTTTTAAACGTTTTGTGTACAACAACGTGAATTATCAATTTAAAGGTAGAAATCATTTCTCAGATTATAATGTGAATGAGAACCAATAAACCGTGGAAACTACATATTTGTGTACTATCTTACGTGCAATTTGACATCACTCAACTTATTTTTCACGAAGTTTAAGTTACTGTCTCTAGTATATTGTTTTAAAGGAGCTGTGTTCTACAGGGTACTTTTTACTTACAGGGTATTTTTTACATGTGACGTTATCCGAATAACATTCAAACCCTGAATGAGTAGTATTGAATTACTGATTTAGATAATATGTATTCTGAAACCGACAGCGTAGTCTTCTTTAATATCAAACCCGGTCGAGAGAAGTAGTTGAGGTTCACATATGATGTTTTCCTCACCTATTCCAGACAAAATCGATTTGGTACCTTACTTTCCTCCTCAACACAACCTTTCTCCTTCCCAATGCATGGTTAGGTGGAAGAGCTGGAGTGAATGTCTAAACCTCACCGTATTCGGGGTTTTCTCTCGTTTTTCCTTCGAGTAGAGGCGGATTTTATTTAGGCTCTTGCATAGACTGTCTATTGTAATACTGAATCTCGAATTTACGGTTATTTTATGAGTAACGATTTATAAAACTTCCGAATAATCTATAGTTCGAAAATATTACGAATTTGTGAACTATATAATTTTTTGCGTATTACTCAATACAAATTTGTTGGTATTGTATATATTACACGTACCGAACAACTATTATTCATATCTTAGGGGTGTGCTAAATTGTTAAATCCGCCTCTGCCTCTGGGTTGGTCCCTTGCTTCCGGAGAGTGAAGAAGTTTATTGTCCTCCACGTGATCAAACGCAGTTTGTAACTGCATTTTTGATAGTATATTTACTTAAATTTATTTCTCAAATTAAATAAATAAATAAAACATTTTTATTTTTTTCTGGGACTATAAAATGTACCGAATCTCGAGTATAGCAAGTTACGTAATATGAATGTGACCCAGATATCAAATATTTGTTTTGGAATGGATTAAAAAATTCACATTAGCTTCATCTCATTGAGTAAAATCACCGAACATATATTCTTTTAAATGTGTATGTGTATAGTCTTTATTGTACTAGCCTTTTCGTATCGCAAAAACCACTAGTCCCCTCCCCTCGAAACAGGAGGGGAACTTTCCGAATTATACGACCCACCTTATTTCCGAACGCGATTCTCCTGTTGAAGTGACACGAGGGAGCTCATTGAACCCAGGACCCTCCGATGCGACATGCACCCTTCGTCTCTCGTCTCCATCAACAGGGGATGGTGCGGGATTTCCATCAGCGCAATGTCGGTTAAATGGTGGTAATCGAGAGGAATTGAAAACTGGTGTAGCGCGCTAATCCACGGTGTTCGCGGGCCCTGCATGCAGGCGTGCACGCGATGGACCAGTGACGTAATCAATCGAGTTACTCCCTCGCCGGGCCGGGCTTGGCTGTATGTTCCAAGGGAGCTTTTGTGTCATTGGAGGAATGGGGTGTCAGTGATGATTTATATGTAAAGGTGAAATTGAAAGTGTGTCCCGGTTTGTTTATTTTCCATTTAAGTAGTTTAACATACGTGTCGCTTGAGAAGAGCCTTTGTAATATAGACAAGTACCTGTCCAATAAGTACGTGTTTGAGGAATGAAACAACTTCAATTTGAAACAACCGGATATTTATTTGCCAGAAATTTAATTTGGATGTGGTCAAGAATTATGGTCAAAAATAAAATGATCTTACGTAATTTGGCATTCTTAATTTTGCAAATTATGTTTTTCGCATAGTTAATTTGTTAATTAATGGAAAAGTAAATTATTTTATACATATAAAATATAATGAACGGAACAAAAACAAAAAATACCTGACGGAACAAATACTCAAATAACCCTCATAATTTATATGGAGGAAGACTCGGGAGAACTAGATTCCGAAATTTAAGATTATTATTATTATTATTATTATTATTATTGTCTTCCAAGAAAAACAAATTAATAATATTAAATAATAATATATGAAATTGTGTAGTCTGGTTCTCCCGAATCTTAATCTATGTAACTTAGCAAGGATTTGGCCTTCCGTATCTCCTCCCAGGTTAACCAAATTTCTGCATAATCAGTAAAGAGATGAAAAAGACAAAACAAATATGGTGTGCAGATCAACAAAAGGATAATCTTTCTCTCCTGGGTAAGGGAAATACATGATTAAACTAACAATGTGGAAACTTATAATGAAATAAATTTTTGAAAAGTGTGATATTGAATAAACATTTGTTCTCTTATATATAATTTTGGCCTTTAAACACTTATTTTGATGCTATTCTTTTTTATTTACATCATACTGATAGTATGTGTCTGTGTGTGGTCATTGTCGTGTCAACTATAATACCAAGTTTTACGCAAATAGAAATATTTAGTTATTTTTTCAGTAATTGTACATTCTCGTCTTCCGGTCAGCTAATGTAGCCCATTTTTACCAGATAATTTTTGTGCTAGATATTAGTTATTAGGAACATCACCTCTTTCAAATAGAAAAAAATTCATAGGGGCTAATGAACTGATCCATAGTTATTGCTTGTAAAACGTGTATCGGGACTGACGTGGATCTGTGTATCCTCTCCGAAATCTTGAGTAGAATCAATAAGAATTTTATGTTGAAAAAATACCTTACACAATCCTTCTAACAATTATTGTTTCATGATTAAAATACAATTTATTATAAACAATTTACTTATGCGGTCGGACTTGGCTAATCGAAACTATTTAGTTCGGGTTCCTCTTTAATGAACTTTGTTTGGTTTTTAGAACTTTCTTCAATGAGAATGTATCATGGATAATTTAAATTTTTTGATAATTTAGTTTCACAACTCTCTTAAGGTTCGAATTATCCGAGTTTGCTTGTATTTGTAAGCCGTTTATAACGAAAATTAATAAATGAGATAGTTCGTGTGTTTCTTACTTCTTGGTTTCTCCTTTCATAGAGATAAGTTAGATACCCTCTGAAGCAAATTTCTTGTGAGTGGTAAAATACGGTGCTCGAGTTTACTCTAAGGAATAATTGCACGTAGAGTCATGCGTACTATTATAAGGGTTCCGTTACATTGGGGGCTTGTGAAATATTCTTTCTACTTTTTAATTAATTTTAGGGATCGTGTTGCGTAGGAATTTTGGGAAGCATTGCTCTAACGCGTCTATCCCTATACTAATCAACATATCTACTCAGTTCAAACCCCACCAACACCATGGTCACACTGTCAACACATCCACTACACCGCTGCATACCGCCAGGACTAGTTCCTCGTTTCGCCGCCGGAGAGTGTTGGCGTCACTAAGCCCTGATGGACGCAGCTCGTTACTCGGGCGTAATGATATTTGCACCCAGGGTTAGGGGAGTAGGGGAACCTGCCACCGTCGTTTTCGGACGTATTGGCACCTATCCGGTTTTATGGCGCAACGCGCGCTCCCGAGATGTGTTCGGGATAATGCTGTCGGTAAATAACAGCCTTTGCCACTGCCATGTGATTAGCGCGGAACGGAGAGCGTAAATCATGGCGAGGATTGGGTGTTCGTTGTGCATTCTCGTTGGTGTTGAAGTTGCAAAGTATTTTCACGACTGATATTTGGATTTTAAGTATGATATAGTATTAGATGCGTTAGGGGAATGCTATTGAGTTGGAAGGCTCTTGTATTCTACTACGCTGTCATGAACCGTATGGTTTGGGGTTCACCGGTTTGAAAATTAAATGTTCGAAATATGATTCTAAAATACGTGACTAGAGAAAGAACATTATCCATTTGAGTAAAATTTAATTGTTTTATCTAATGCTGAAGATTAAAAAAATACGTTTCGATATTCTTAGTTCACATTAAATGTCTCTGCGAAAAAGAAAAGAGGTTATACGCCTCATGATTCGAAAAATTAAAATAGTTTTTCTCCTTCATTATAACCTATAGACTGAAGTACATTTTTCTATACGCATACATGGTTATTAACCTTTTACCACCTGTTTTGAAGTGTATCATTTTCCACTGTCTCAAAACCAACAAAAATGCACACCGGGAAAATACGAAAAAAAAAAAAAAATCATTCATCAAGCTCACAAACGTATTCTTAGATAAGGATTAACATTACTTAAAACCCCATGAAAGGAGGTGACATATATCTGAGGCCGGAAAGTGAGGTATGGTTCAGCTGCAAGGTGACTCTTCGCTCATTTTATTTACCTATCGCAAATTTTCCTCAAAATTTCTTAGCGGAAGATTTCGGGGGCAAGGGACGAAGGAGGCAAGACCTTCAAACCTATGGAGTATTTACCATTAAGTAATAATTTCTCTAATGACGTCTGATTTCCCGAATATTGTTTAGACATTGGTACTATTTTAAAACACAATCGTGTACACCAAACCGAGTAACAAATATTGAAGGGTTTGTTCAGAGCTCATTCTTCGCAATATCAGCGTACGTATAATTTCTATACCAATAAATCTAGTTAAATTATACACAATTAAATAACACGATTTCTATTTTTGATGATCTCACGTATTTAAAATTCGTGACACTCATACTCATGACACGTCGTCAACTAAAATGAATAATTGGGACCGGGGTGTTTGCTGGTAAAAATCACCTCCTCCTTGTACTCAGGTCGAGAAATTACAGAGTGCTACCCTCCGTAAATTTCGGAATAGTGTTATCTTTGAACGTTTTTTTCTTCATTTCAGTGACTTTACAAGGTTTTCTATGTTTTAGCCTAAACCTTTCAAAGGTTAAGAGTCTGATGAATGCAATAAAAATTGACAACATTGACCGAAATATTTACAGAGCGCGCAGAAGTTTTCCCTATCCGACGAACAACATAAAGTTAGCATGTATTATTCTGAGGAAATAGACAATTTAGCAACGTATTTTCTTTTGTGAGCTTATATTGCAAAAATGTTTATTATTTGTTTTTTTTAATTAACATAGTTATGCGATTTTTCCACATGATAAATAAAACATGAGAATGTAAGAGATTAATGAATTTAAAATGAAACTTGTTTTCTTTCTTGCATGATCGACATTTTAAAAAAACTTAAATTCTTAAGACTTTTACGTTTGAGTGAAATTGTCTATTCATGTGGATGTAAAAATGTAGCTATATATTGAGCTACCGTAGCGTTATACATTTATTAAAAATATCTGAAAGACATCAAACTCATCCTTACTTACTTAAAAACTCGGTCGGTATGAGAAAGTACGATTTGTCAAATTTGCGTGTACCACTGACTCATCCGTTTGAGTATCAGTGTATGAAATCCTTGTTACAGTTACAGTTTACGCTTTCGCAATACTTTTGAAGTATGCATGTCTTTTTAAGCGCTTGTGTGACAAATCACATTATCCCCCTGCTCATGTCACCCTTCACATTTTCCCTTCCGCCACGACTCGGTCTTCTTCCCATGACGATCGAGGCAACAGACACCAGTGACTCGTTCGCTTAGATATTCGCAGTGAATGGCAGGGTAGCCAACCAAAGGAACACTTTAGGAGACTTGTCTGTGTACTGTATTTCATTTTAGAGCAGTAAATTTCGTCGAAGATCTGACGTGTGACGTGAATTTTACTTAAAGCTTGATAAGATTAAGAATGTAACAAATTTACCCGTCATCAGATATTTTTCATCCCATTTTATCTTACCTACGGTGAGCATGATTTTTCAATTTAATATGTAATAAAAGAATGTTTTAATAATGTGCTATACTAATATATACGACTATATTGTACGATATATACCACATTGAAATAACTTACTTCCAGAGTTCACGATAATGTCAGTTATTTTATGTGTGGTTCAGAGGTTTTGTTGGTTCAATTACTTGAGAAAGAATTGAAATAATTGCATCGACAAAGAACAACAAAAAATTGTATTTCGCATTAATTTTCGTTTTTCGTACGCTATTTCTTGTCTCATGAAATACTTTTTTTTTCTCGAAATATTGAAACATTATTAATTAAAACGATTTAGAAATAATCTTACCAACACCGAGTTCACCCGAATAATTTCCTCTACATGTTTCTAAGAAAGAAGGTTTAGTAGCTCAAACAATATCACGTTGCGAATAGGAAAAGGTTCAAAAAATATCTTCTATTGTGTGTTGTTGGTTGTTTCGTTTGCCGTAATATAATCGGAAAGCGAAGTTACCCACAAGGTAAAAGAGAACACGGATCTCTGCTTCAACATCAATCATTCTTGTCTTCGTTATCAATAATCATAGTCTATGGTCTGAAAGAAGCAGACTGTAGATTATACATTTCTCATAGGATGAATTTTTTTTTTTACAAACGATTTGTAATCCCAAGTTGGTAGCGCCAAGACCATGCACCCTTGGTGCATTGAAGCACTAGCGATGCGTTTCCTCTTCGAATACTGTAAAAGCTGGCGCCGGGGTAAGGCTTGTCACTCGTGGTGACATTGGAAATCTGAAGAGCATGTGACAGCGCGGGTGGCTTGTACGTAACGTAGGAGGGGAGAGGACGAGTCAAAGGGTGGTTGGTTACGTCGCTGGTCGCAACATCCTCCACAGCCCCTTCCTCCATTTAAATTCTTAATTTCACCGAACAGACGGAATATCACATTTTATACTGGGATCTTTGCGAGGATTGTACAGAATTATGTGCACATTTGCAATAAATTATTTTACATATTTGAATTTTACCGGATAACATGAACTTGGTCTCATTTAGGGGGAAATTTGGTTTTTCAATATCAAATCTGTGAAATACGTATGCAACCCGCTTTACCAATTACAATATATGCAAGGCTCTGATATGCGATGTGTGTAAAATTTCGTCGCTCAAAGGACGCCATAGAAAAATAAAAATACCGATTAAGAAAAATCATAAAATAAATATCATTTTCAATATGCCATCTCCCTTGTTTTACTGGATCTAACCTATTCCTAATCTCTCCATAATTTAAAATCCTTCATTCTCTTAGGAATCTCTATGTCATACTTTCTCTGTTTTGTTCACACTTGGAAGGATTATTTCAATCATCGTGTTTAATGATGTAGTTGTTTAATCCTTTATTACTTGTCGTGTGTGTCTTCAGTACCGTCGTAATAAAGTTCATACTTAACGTCATATCATTATGAGCTTCCCTCCATCCCTCCCCCTTTTTTTACAGCCTCCTCCTCCCAGCGATGCCTCGCATAGCTCACTAGTACCCCGCTAATTATTCCGGAAGGCGCGCGCCTTCGCTCGTCTAATGTTTCGCGACGACAAAGGCCCCCGCCTCCGTTGCCGCCTCTGGGAGAGTCCCGTATCGCTTCCGGACTCCGCTACGCGTCGCGCTGCGAGCGTCTCACGCGAGACAAATTCTGCTCCATTTCCGATCCCTACTTCAATCGGGTCGCGTTTTAAAGCGGCTCCGCAGAGAGAGAGCAAGCGGAAATGTAAAGTGGGAAGGGAGGGAGGGTGCTGTGCTGGGACCCCGATGCTCGTTCCGTCCCACCGTAAAATAAATTTTCTGTTCTTTTAATCTCCAGTCGGGTGGCGCTGAAAGGTTAGGCGTAGTCGGCGCCAGGGGATTGAAAGAGAAAGAGATGGAAAGATGTAGAGGGAATGGAAGGGAGTGAGAGGGAGACAAAAATGAATATGGGATTTGTTCCGCGCGATTGCCGCCGCGTCGTTCCTGCCATCTGGTGAGTAGGTGCAGCTTCCGATGGCAGCGCTCCTAGCGACGCGGGCGGAAATGAAGCAGCGGGGCATTACGGAAGATGAGCGGGGAGGAGTTGACGGTGCAGAGCGAATGGTGGGCACGACGATGTTGCGTACTCGTGGGAATATGTGAGACTTCACTTTGCTTTACGATGTATTTTGATATTAATATTTTGGTCTTGCCATTTGTCTGGCATTGTTCGAGAGGTGCTCATAGTAAAGATTGTAAACATCCTTCGCCTTCTTGACAAGTCCTCTACACCTAACTACAGTAAATTAGACATTGAGGATATTGACCCTTCATGATGAATTTTCATAGAACTTATTAAAAAATATGAACTCTTGTCAAACGAATTTTGTGTTCTATGATTTATTATAAAACAATTGTTATGAACAAATATCTCAAATTAATATAATTGAATTGTAAGACGAAATAAATATTTCACCATTTACTTATAATTTTTTATGAAAATAAATGAAAAAAGATGAAAATAAACTTTTTATAACAAAGGCACAATGGAGGCACACATCTTGGCTAGCGAACTCTGAAGAACTAGTGGAGTAAAATACAAAAAAAATAACTTAAAACAATTTCCCGTCAAACAAATATTAAAGCTGTGGTTTTGTCCGTGAGACGATTGTGGTTTTAACCCGAAGGTTACGCAAATTCTTAACTGCAGCGAGTCCAATTGGTAGACTACCCAATAATTAAGGTGGGTCGATTTTTAATGTTGTCTAACATGGTACAAGCACGGCCGTTTTGAATCCCATAAATGGATCACAATGGGTATGAATTTGAGTTTCTACTTATATTCTTTATGATATTGACGATACCGAACGGCAATGGTGGATCTAGACCGTAATCAAGGGGGGGGGCAGCAATGTTGTTTAAGAATTATGGTTATACAACACAAATTTTATAAATATTGCCTTTAAATAAAATGCATCAAATAAATAACAATTAACAATCTGGTATTATTAATAACAATAACAAATATTTATTAAAGTTATTCATATGGTGTTATTAATTTCACCTCACACAGAAATAGTAATTACAACTCAAGGCTTGCGATCATGACTCCAGCAGACCGGATGTGTGTTGGGTGGTTAATGGGAAACTAGTTATAATATGTTGGTGATCTTTGGGTTAAGATCAAAACCCATTCCCGGTCCCTCGTTAAGCGGAATTCCCCCGATCGTCCTGTATTTGTGTCCACTCTTTGTCGGTCATCGCTGACCCATCTGATGTCTTGGATCTTCCTCTCGAATTATTTACGTGACTGCCTCTGAATGGGTTTTGGCTTTCCTCCGAAGACCTACGTCGATTTGCGGAAACGATCGTCGCGTTGGTTCGGTATTATCCCCGGATTACTTACGAGTCCCATCAGTCAGCTGTTTATTACCGTTAATTGCGCCGAGGGCTTTTCGTGCCATTGCGTTGGCGGCACTGCGTTACGTGTGTCATTGCCGTTTCTCATTCACAGCAGGATTTGTTGGCGTGGTCGCTTTTAAGAGATTGTTTGCTCGGCTCCTCGTCGACCAAGTCCTCGCCTCCCGCTTCTTGGCTTTTTTATGCCCTTCCTGTAGTCGTGAGTTTTGTGTTAACTGCCTCCCCGTGTCTTGGGTACGCTTTATGACGTTTCCCTTTTAAAACTGGAGGCAAATTTTCTTTTCCGCGAGAATGTAAGGATAGCGACTTGGTTGTGGATTTCATCGTTAAGGCTTCGGCTTTATACAGCGGTCGACCTGACGTTAGCAATCCAGGACTTGTTTCGTGGATGAGCCATTTCCGGATTGAAGCAAAGTTGGATTCCATCCGTTTTCTGATTGTTCTTTCGCAATGACGACTCTCTGGATCTTCTCATCTCCATTTCGTGAAACATTTGATTTTATGAAGTCACTTATTCTGACGTCTGCCGTAGTCAAGTTATTACAAGGAAAAGACATTACGAAACCAAGAATTTCAATGAGACATAACACGCGACCATACACATACTCTTCGAAAATTTATTAATTCATGACATATTTTGCAATTTCAGTATCCTAACTGTAACTGTTTTTACACGGTAGTTCATTTTTCATTCAGACTAAATAACAACAAAAATATAATAAACGTAAACTTTTATATACAATTATACTATTACTAATTAATTCTTTCAAAATATTAAAATAATCAATTTAAGTCGTTAATGTAACTATTTAACATTTAAGAACGATTCCTAAGGAAAATAAATTAGAATTTATTATTCGATACGGGAGTATTTCTTAATGAAGTACTAATAATGATTGTTTCGTTTTAAAGGCGCACGGCAATCGCCGGCCCATTTAAGAGAACAAATCTCCTTGAAGCAAGGGTTTTTTTAGGGTTAAACGAAGTGTTCCCATTTTAATAACGCTTTCGTCCTCCACGACACCCCGCAGTTTGGCATCCGAATTTTATTGGGCATGGATCTACCCCCGTCATTTAAGAACCCCCTCCGGAGCTAGGCGGTGGGTCTAATAGAAATCGCGATATGGCCCGCACTTGACTCCTCTTTTCGTGCTAATTTCGCCGCCTGGATATCGCAGTGGAAGGCTGCGACTCACCGGCCACAATGGGGTGACATGCAGACAATTGGAACGGTTTGAAAAGGCTGCGTATGGACGTGATGGAGAGAGAGGGGTGAACTACCCCTTTAGAGGAAAGGGTGGAGCAAGAGGAGGGGGGTTCCTTCCGCCCTCAGAAGTTCAACCCTTTGGGAGTTCGCTGGTTCGGAAACGCGCGTCTCGATGGTGGTGGACAGGGGATGTGACCCCTTTCCCCCTTTCCTGACGCTTACTCCTCCCAGTTTCACTCCCCTTCCGAAACTTTTGCTTGGATTATATGTGATAGATTTCACATACATGCATTCTGTGCGTATATTTTCCCTTCACTTCTATTTTCAATTATATTTATTCAAATTGTATCTTTAATGGATCCGCAAACCATACGATAATCCATTATTAATGACTCCCGAACATCATAGTGCCCGAAACTATGTGAGAATGCCGCCCTTTTTGCTATTGGAAACTACTTAACACCCTCCATTATAACAGGTTTCCTGAATCAAACTATTTTATGCTTCTGACATAAATATATATTAGTAATAAAAAAATAAATTATTGAAAAAGTTGCGATACCGATTTAAAAGACTGTAGTAAAGTGAATACTCGAGTTTAATCGAAGTCCGTGCAGCGGTATAGAGTTCACGAAAATTGAAAATAATCAGCGATTTGAATATGAGTTATTATTTTCTTATCCATGACAATTACTATATATTTAATCAACTATACTAAACATTTTATGTTCTAATTTACCACGAAAGAAAATAACTAATTATAGCCAGAGAACAATTTAATTTACTGGGAAGAACCTAACAAAAGAACAGATGTCAATGCAATTGCAGTGTGAATGACGGCACAGAATTGCTGTGCATAGAATACTAAACAAGTCCGTATTTAAATTAAACTTTTGTTCTAATACCACGGAGTAGACACCGTGAATTTGGGCTAAGATGGATTATGATGCGGAAATTAAATTTTAATTTAATTCTCTTATTCCAAAATCATGAAAGTTCTTAGTTTTGAATCATTTATTATTAATGCCTTCTATACGAAGCCACCAACCGTAGACACGTGATTTGTATTTTTATCAGCTACAGCTCATTTAGAAGGTATCAATGTTCACTGTTGGTGATTACCACCCACTTTGAGAACACAATATTTGTGTTTGAAATGTTTGAAAATTGGCAGTTGTAAGTCAGTCTTCAACTAGGTGTAAGTCAATCCTGCATATGTTTCCTTGTACAATTTTTCTCAATTTTATCTCTGATTTCGGTTATTGTTTTAGAACTTCCGTTACATACAACCTCACAAAATACTTGTCTAACTCCAAATAACTCTTCTGGGTTGAAAAAGGCGTGTGTTTAATATGTTAATGAGATAATTTGAGTTCAAAACTTGATTACTGTCGCATAAGGTTTTTTTTACTGGTTTACAATATAAAGAGCGTTACGTTTTAGGGATTTATCTCTTTTCACTTGGAAGGATATACTTTTCCTCATTTTCTTTAAATTTCCGTGAAATTTTCAATAGTTTCCCAAAGGCAGATGTGTGTCGAATACTTTTCTCTTCTCTGTCAACAGAGCATCAAAATCGGTTTTAAATTGTTTTAAATTATACAGTTACGCTAATAACCTGTAGGCGACCAATCAATTATCCAACATTATACAAATAGAGTAGTAAGTGACTGATAGCGTTATAAAGAACATGTATTTTGTTTCAAATTTAGAAATTGTATTTCTATGCGAATGTGTATGACGAACATATTGTTAATGCTTTGAAGATATATCAGTTTCCTATTTCCAACCTCCTCCTGAACAACACCTCCCTTTCTTCATACTCATCTCAACATTGATGTATAGTTTTTTTTATTTGTGTATTTTTTTATATTTGTTACATTTACACATCCATGTTGTGTCTTTGTGAATATTATATCTTCATATTTCTTATCTTGTTTCTCTTCTTCATAGATTCATTCAATCTTCTTCTCCTTTCCCTCTTTCCATTGGGCCCTTTGCATCAACTTCCATCAAACCTTACTTTCATTCTCTTACCACCCATCTCCCTTCACCTCGTCATCGCTGAATATGTATCAAGCGAGATGTTTGCAGGAATGCCATTATCTTGCTCAGCAGATGTTTCCTGGGAATTAATTAAAAAGCCTTTGTACTAATTACGGCTAATGTGCGTGAAGCATAAGCGAATGCGGCAGCTTATGGAATCATCAAAGGAGAGAACGCCTTTTCATTGTTTCGCTCGCAGAGTTCCTGCCAGTCGATGACATTTCTCCGCCTCGGGACTCACTTGGGATCATCACGCTTCACGGAGTGCGAATTCGTACGAGGGAAGTAGGATACGTTACGATTATCCGGTGTGATGCTATTCCATTTTGAATTATTACAATATTGGGAGAATTTGGCACCGTTGCCTAGCTTCTTTCCGGTTGTTTCACACAATTTCACGTAGATTGAAGTATCTCCACAGAAAACTCGTCATCAATGAACTGCTGTATGACGGGAAACGACACAAAGGGGTCGGCGCACGTATAGGTATATATCTGATGTCCGGTTGGCGGAGGCGCAGATGAAATGGTTTGTGCTGACCAAGGTTGTGGCGCAATTTCTTACAGGCCACGGAGATTTCGAGGAATATTTAAAGCGTATTGGGAAGACTAACGATGACATGTGTCACTGTGAATTAGAGCGAGAAACCCCTGAGCATGTGTTGTGGGATTGCCCACTTTATGCGCCTGAGCGGACTTACTACATTAGAGAATATGGGAAGGAAGCTATTCTAAACCTGACAGCAGAAAACACGTTAATTGTCAAGCAGACAAAATATGCACTATGTATGGAATTTGTTAGCAAGATGGATGGAATTAGGAGGACGTATAGATGAAGGGTCAAAAATTGAAAAAATAATTATAAGATTTGTCAAATAGCAGAGATCCTTGTATTGCTTAATGCGACAGAGACAAGGAGACTGACAATAGTAAAGACAAATGAATATAAAAAAAATGTTGTGTGGCTCATGCTAAAAACTTTTACGAATAACATTTGAGCATATGCCCTGCTCAAATTTCACCCGTCGATGAGAGAAAGGAATGGTTGAGTGATATATTTTGAATTTGTTCTAAAATCGCCGTTTGACAGTGCTGAAGACGTTTTACGTACATACTCCCACTCCATAAGTTTCTACTCCTGTATACGGTTTTCTTGGTCACAAGTCTCAAATGAGTAATAGTGACCACATTCAACTTGAATTAAAATGAGAAAACAAATACAATTACAACTCAGAAAGGTAAACAAATTTGATTACGGAAAAAAATTAAAATTTGCTTTCATTCAACAAATTGACAACTTGAGAAATATTACATTTTTACATTTTCCTTTACTATTCAATAACTGCCATTAATCAATATAAATTGAAATCTTAATCCATTTGGAAGAAAACTTCCAATTAAATGTTTACATATAAAAACACACTCCATTCCTCGTATAGATTCTTCATTTCTATTTAATCGATTACCGTTGGGACAAAGATGAAATGCACTTTGATCAAGGAAACGAGTTTCAATTAATCAAATCAATCTTTTAAGAATAATGTGTTGAGTGGTAAATTGAACGTTACTGACAGTTACATTTTTTGCGTTAACACCGATGAGTGCTATAGCTTTAAAACTCAAGTATTAATGTTATGAATGTAATTTAAAATGAAAGAAATTGAGA
The DNA here is from genome assembly GCA_002313205.1 of Laupala kohalensis. Lineage (NCBI taxonomy): Eukaryota > Metazoa > Arthropoda > Insecta > Orthoptera > Trigonidiidae > Laupala > Laupala kohalensis. The sequence goes on from NNCF01126527.1 coordinate 126,415, forward strand.
AAGTATTAATGTTGATACCGTAAAAATTATTTTTACGGATCATCACTCACTACAGATTATAAATAACTGTACTCCATGAGTTCATGATCTTGGCATGGTTTGTGAAAACACGTTTGTAATTGAAACACCATTTTTGCATCGTGGATATCCATCCAAAAGCAAAAAAAACTTGATGTAGTTGATAGTATCCAAAAGAACCTTGGAGAACAATAACCATATCGTTTGATGTTGCACTCAATATCTAGCCAAGTGAACGCTTAGGAAGCCATCAACACAAACATTCTCCGAGGCAGGAGAGTGCGCCTGATCCTTTTTCTTCGATTCACTGGGAGGCCGTTGTCATGAAACGACATGGCGAGGGACTTGAAAGGAAATGAAGCATACAAATCCGCTCTTTGATTCCACTGAATGGGCATGATCCGTGACTTCTCTTTCAATGCTCTACACAAAATGACTCCCTGCTTGTTTGTTATTTCTCTTTACCTTACTTTTCTCTTCTGCCTTGCAATTTCATCCACGTTTCTCCATTTATCCTGTACCATGAACAGGAATTGCTGCAGGTATGATATTAAAAGTACGTTGATACACGTACATCATTAATAACAAATTGTATTAACCTTCTTTAGTGTTAAATTTGTAATTATTCTTCGTTATTTGCGTAAAAAATATCAACTGGTTTTAATGGTGTTAAGAATTCCGAAAACGTTATGTATATAACATCAAAGATGAGCAACTCGTTATGGCTGATTATTAGCTATATATCTATAAATTAATTAGATATTACACTTTTATGGGGAATATTTTAAAATATTTTTTTACTGAAGTAAAATGTATTTTAGTTTTTTAAAATAAGTATCGAATAAACCCTTATCCTAATGTAATTGATTCAGTTCCAATATCTTTCGTATTTAATGGGTTCTAGATACGGTACTATTAGGGCTTAGATTGTCATAATTGTGTCCACGAACGAAAACACTCGCGCTATTTCAAATAAATTTTTAATTATTTTTATTTCATTTTATTTAAATACGTTGTGTTGATATCGGGTAACTTGTCGTATAAGATTTATTGAATATTGTCAGTTTCAAAGTCCAAGGATGTTTCTGACAGTTGTATCTCTCTTCATTATCACAATCCTAAACGAATCGCTTAGTATAAAACTCACCTTAATTGACGCTGCTGTTTCGATTTGAAATCCTAATATTGGAATGTATGAAGTTAATTTTTGGTTCTTCTAATGCCATTTCATTGCGATTGAAATGGCAATTTCGAACGTAAATTTTGCCATATCCATGACTACGCATGACTTTTAAATAAGTAACCCTTGAATTTTTTAAATCCAAAAATTGTTCGAAAATATAATTGATAATATTGCAAAAGTCTCAGATAGGGTCGTGCTCGGAGTGATGGACGTATCAGAGACCATATCTTGATTTTAAAAAGCAAAGATATGAACACGTTATCACAGACATGCAGTTTCATCGGGCGCATGAAGTACGCACTACTGTGAAGAATTTGCATTCCTCTTTGCGTGTCGTTAAGTCAAACAAATTTCGTAGTTATTTTACCTCGTGACAAGAACAAAACTCCTTAGAACGAGAATGAAGACCTATGGAACTATTATCCTCAGATGTATGACTCGCGCTCTCCACTTCTGCCCCATCCGGTGATTTCACCTCTTACTCCATGCCATCTCCTTCGCCCCCACAGCCACTGCTATGCCCATTCGCATGGAAATGCCCGGCGCGTCGCCTCGGCGTATCGACAGCAGCGACTCCTGGCGACACAACGCTAGCGCTCCGCGTGGCACGTTCGCCAACTGCCCTCGTAACTTTTAATGACGCGTCGCGCTAGTCGTCGTCGTCGTCGTCGTCATCGTCGTCATCGTCGGCTGCCGACGCGCCTCTCGTGTCGGGCGATAAATTACGCGTCTCTCCTCTCGTGACAACTGCGTGTCATTGCTTTTAACGAGCGCATTAGCCGCCGTTTGCATAAGTTGGCACGCCTGCTTCGCCACCGCGGCGACATTTTCCCCGCGTAGAGGTGAGCTCCGCATCGGAGGGTCGGGGTTCGACTCCGGTGTTCTCTTTGTCCGGGGCGCGTTTATTGAAATACTCGTGACATACGGTACTGCTCGGTCGTGCTCGGAGTGTTTGACTGAATGAGGATGGAAACAATGGAGCTCGCAAAGGTCAGGGTTGTGGTTCCACATGCGGCCGCGTAGCGGCGTGACGAACGCTTCTAATTGCAGCGTAGATGAGGGTGATGTGTCGCTATGGGTCTGTGGGTTGCTATCTCATTATATGAAGGTTCAGGAGATGAGGAAATTAGGGATGACCGGGTAGAGGGAATTCGCGAGGTAATAATTTTGTTCTCATCTCATCATATGTCCGTTGTAATTTCAATACCGTCAGTTACAACTTAAAACTTTACAAAAACCTTTACTGTTTTACATAAATCTTGACATAAACCTTCAATGTAATCTTCTCTAACTTAGCTTATCTCCCACGTGGTCATACGCAGTTTGCAACTGTTTTTTTTACTATAAAGTTTATTTGTTAGTTCAATTCAATCGTCAATAAGTTTGTGTTATGATCTACCAAGGGCATTGAGAAATCGTTTATTACTAAATTGACCTCCTCGCGACATGAAATACACTATTTATTTGCATTAAATCAATATATACCGGAGAGGAAACAATAATATTTTGAAGTAATTTATATTTAACCGATGAAGGTAATACATTTATAATAAACAAAGGAAGTATTATTTCCTGTTCTAAAATAATCGATAAAAGATTGCAGTGTCAAGAATAAACGAAGGAAATGTATCAAAAAATCTTTTCTAAAATGGTCGCCTTTTAATCAAATCAATTCACGTTGCTGATTTATTGATTCAATTCGCTGTACACATCCACCAAGAAACGCATATGTGCGTATATAATTAATTTCTAAATGCTACAGACGTCGAATATGTGTAAAACAAGAAGAAATAAAGAAAAGGGAATCGGTTCCCAAAACTCCCCGTCTAGTACATGGGTTCATTGGTCCGTACTTAAATGCAGTTCTGAATTCTCAATCAATTTTAATTCTGAACAGATTCCTTACAGAAGTTGTATTTTGACGCGTCACTGACATACATGTGATTGTTAGTGTTGCAGTCCACTATTAAGTGGAAGTGGATATTTTTTAGGTTGCGGGGTAAAATTCAAGTTGCGGAAACACTCTCGATCACTTGTATTCCAATGATTTCTTTTTCTAACCTCGCTAACATCCACGTTCCGGCATATTATCATCTGGCCACAGACACCCCAACATTCGACCGTATTTGTAATAGATTCCCCATGCATTATTTCTTCTCCCGATTTTCCCACATCAGATAACCATAGCGACCTTTCTTTCTCAGATTTATTCTATAAGTGACTTGTACACTTCATCTGAATCATTAAATAGTCCATGGGAAGTACCGAATGATTTCCCGACCATGTATTTCTCCTAAATCACTGAAAACTATTGAACGATTTTGTTGAACCGCAAGGCTGACCGGTGAATTTTATCAATAAATTTAAAAAAGTAGATATGAAGCATCAAATCACAAAAGAATGTTTGCCCCGTCAATAGTAATGCAGGTCACAAATGGTATTCCTCCAGTTTCCAATGATATTTTAATTAGTGATGAACCCTAATTTTATAGAAAGTTTATCTCTCATCGTGTTTATGCGTAGGTTTCCCTTTGCTAAACAGTGGATATACCATATTCTGGATGCAACTGGAAATTTTTTTACTACATTGGTTGATTTGTTTAGGTTAGGTCACTTCGCAATAGTATTCAGAAATTCTTAAGTTCTATGGTATTAGGGCACACTTAAGCATAAAATGTTTGAAGTATTTAAATGAAATTCATGATTGAGTTCATTTTATGTTATATTTTAATTTTCTCATTGATTCTACTCCTTATTGATACCCGGTAATTTTTTCTACTTGTACACTACTGGTAACATAAAAGGGCCCATTTATTTTTCTAAGTCCCACGCTCTGACCAGTTTTGGATCTGTTAGGTTTGCAACGGATCTCTCCTCTTGCTTTCACTTCGAGAGGGGAAGTTTCGTTCGACCAATCGTAGGTCTATTTGAAACGGTGCTCATTTTTGGAAGACAATGTGCGGCGGGTAAATCGTAACGAGATAAAATGTTTAATTACACGGCTATTAAAGAAATATTTTGTATTTTTTTATTATACACATTTTAGACTTCTATAACAAAAATTTTCTGTATATTCTCGACTTCAATAAACTTTACCATTCTCTATATTTAAACGACATCTCGAGATTCGTTGTCTCGAGAGGTCTTCATAGGCAATGTCTTCGTTGTCTCGAGAGGTCTTCAAGGAATTAAATAAATATAGAAAACGTTTGTCTCAAATAAGAAATAATAACACAAAAGTTTAATTCTCAAGTTATAAATAATATAAAACTACTTAAGGAACAAATAAATTATATCTTCTAGTGACATATTTATCCACGATATAACAATTTGGTAGTAATCGTGCAACCTAAAAAAATAATCAGAGATCAATAATATGAAAACCTCGTTTCAGATATGAATAAATAAAAAAAGACAAATCCCTTTTATTTATTCCAATCAAATTGAAATGTATTAACTCATATTAATACCATAGGTTCTTTTCTTTATCTTTCTTCCTATTTCTTTCTTTCCTTCTTTCTTTCACTCTTTCTTTCTCTCACTTTTCTCTATCGTTGTTTTACTTTTTCTCTCTATCTTTCTTTCTTTCCCTCTCTCTTCACGTGTATTGTCTAACGTAATTTCACATAATTTGCGATTCTTTTATTTTTTCATTTATGTCAAAAGAAATTAAATAAATATAGAAAACATTTGTATAAAATATGAATTAATAACACAAAATTTTATTTCTCGTGTTATAAATCACATTAAACCACTCAAGGAACTAATAAATTACATGTTCTAATAATACAATGATCTACAATATAACACTGGTTGTAATCGTGCAGCATATAAAATCGTGATCCGAGATTAATATTACAAAAAACGTGTTTTAGATTACAACAAATATAACTAAAACTGAAATCTCTTTCATTAATTTATTCAAATGAAATTGTGAAATACAACAACAGATTCTTGTTTTCTTTCTTTGTTCCTACTTCTCTCTTTCTCCCTCTCCCTCTCTCTCTTTTTCTTCACCGTCACTGGATACACCGTCATTGGATGTGAATTCGCGACTAAGGACGTTCGTGTGGGTGGAAGATTCCAAATAAAATGAGAAACATGAGATGCACACTATCTTCTATTCTCCTTTAAAAATAACATTAAAATGACATATCTACAAACACACTCTTTGGATTCTCACCATTGGTAAACGAAAAAGTACGCGATGTGAGTGGAAATTATTTCACTGCATCTATACCAAACTTTACCGATAATGCGGATTAAAC
>NNCF01126527.1:147402-251560 GCA_002313205.1 Laupala kohalensis
GCTGGTTTTACCAACAACTTGACCCACGTGGAGGTGTTGTAGGAGTAGTTAGTTTTAGTCAGAGTTAGTTATATTAGGAGAAGTGGGAAGTGGATAGAAGGAGGGTTCGCTTTTCAGTAGTCACAGCTACTTAAAATGGGGCATTGAAGTGAAAAACTAAAAAAATTCTTTTCTGGCCCCGCCGGGAATTGTACCCGGAGTGACTTGGTGCTGAGCAAGCATGCTAACCCCTGAGCCATCGAGGGGCAATGCTGTACGTAGTTAAATATTATTTGAAAGATTCGCGTGGTTATATTGATATGTGTATTAAAGTTGGATGGAGGTAATATAAGTTGATGCAAACGTCATATTTTTCTTTACATTCAACTATCTCCTCTCCATGCGCAATAGAAAGAAACCTGATTATTGATAGGATCATTTTGGATTCATTCAGTCCGTCGTGGATGTAGTGTTAGACAAGCTTTACACACCACATAATAACACAATACACATAGAAAATCCGGATGATTTAGATGTATCCTTTCAGTTCAGTCTGAATGTGCCTAACCTTCGATCTTTCTCTCTTCAAGACTGCTCCTGTGGAATGTGTGTCTCCATCACTGGACAAGATTAAACATACAGTAGAACCTTTTAAGTTCGACATTCTGTAATCCTGAATATTCTATAATATTTCATATTTGGCAACGATCGTTAATTTTTTTTCAATTATTTTGATCTGATTTTAATTACAATTTTCAACAAATTATCGCGAAAAATAATGACCGATAAACTGCAGAAAACTCCCTTACCACAATTTTGAAACAGTTCATACATTTTTTTTCTCTTTATATTTTTATTTTTGTTATCTCATCCGCTTTATGGGCTGCTACTTCTCATTGGAATTTTTTTAAAACTATTCTAAATTTACTGTGTGTATCCCCATTCAATAAAAGTGTGCCCCAAAATAACTATCTCTTTCTATTATTTTTGTATTTGAATTTCGTATAATGAGCGTGATGATCGAAAAGCGCAGTATTTCTTCCTGAGACATATAACAGGTTGCAGTCACCGAATCCCTTTTCCCACCATTGTAGGTAATATCTTACCACCTAGACTTAGTTGGATGAATCTTTCATGAGTAAGCTTTGAAAATTAATTCCACAGAAAAAGCACCTTGCTCTATAAATATCCTGGATCCTAATTTTTACAGAAGTTCGTAATTTCGTTTTTTAAGGTGAAGAAATTCATGTAAACCGAAAATAAGCGAGCGGTTTAATATTATTGCAAAATATTATGTAAGGTCTTTCTTCGTATAAATGTCGATTTCCTCATCTCGTGCAGTTGCTTCGTAGATGTCGATTTCTGTTCCCAAATAAGCACGATAGTGTAGGCAGAATAGGTTTTTTTGTATTACCAGTTCCTTTCAGTCTTTCATACCTATTGCTCATCCTCGCCTCGAAATCTCTCCGTTCCTTCTCGTCTCGTGTCACCTCTGTGCGTCTCGTTAGTCCCCTTGTGTCAGCACAAAGCGCGGGAGGCAAGCGGCGGCGCCCGAAGCAAGCAAGGGACGGTGAAGACCCCGAAGGCGGCATTACGCCACTTTGCATGTGAAAGACCCGCGTTCGACGCCCAGATAGGAATCGCTCTGTGACGGCTGCTGTCACTACACGGTACGGGGTAGTTAGCCTCAGGTACACTCTCTTCCCATTATTTACAGGATATCTTACATGGAATAGTTAGGAAATTGAATGAATATTTGAACATTAAATTTTCACCTAACCTCAACAACCAGTTTATAGAGGTAAAGTTCACAAAAAATAGACTGCGGTACGACATTGATGTGAGTGCGTTGTGGATACATAAATAAATATACTACAAATATTATACATAATTTCTAAAAATTAGTACGATAGGCTCTCCCAACTTAACAAAATTTAATCAGGAAATATGAAATTAAAGAAATACACTCTAACATAAAATCATTTACTTAAGACTATAACAATACTATTATACATTCAATCACTTAAAAGCAAAAGTATGACAATTTAATAATTTCACAAAAAGTATGACATTTTAATAAGCTTATGTATTCCACGGTGAAATGTGAAAACCTTGTTGTTCAGTCGTCGAATATTTTGTCTGGAATGAAAGAAAAATAGTTTTCCTACCTATTAAATTAGATTCTTATATTGTATTGAAGAATGGGTGTAAACAGAATTTCCCAGAACTGCTCATAAAAATTTGAAGGGATGATCAAGTAAATTAATATAACCACAATCACATAAGAACGCATGTTCGGAAATATCACTAAAAGGAGAGAAAATGAAATCATAACAGAGTAAGAACACAAGAGTTTAATTAGAAAAATTGACGAAGTGGTGTAGGTGTTCAAAGTTCAACAACAAATTACAACATATTATCTCGAGGTCGCTTAAATAAGTAATAAAAATGTAGTTTGCTTTCTCACCTTCAGATCTCACGCAAAGAACGCATTTTTCTTAAGCTGCCGAGCAAAATGGTAAATTTTTTTATTCCTGGCCCGGTTTTCCTTCGGGTAGAGGCGAATTTTTTATACAGGCTCTGGAGGTTCGAGTCTAAGGGTGGCGTCTATTGAAATAATAAATCACAAATTTTCAGTAATCATAGTTGCGATTTATAAACAATATTTTCCAAATAATCTATAGTTTAAAACAATACACATTTGTGAATAAATTTTTGTTTTATTAAATACATATTTGTTGGTATTGTTAACATTATAACCCATACCGAAATATTTTTATTCTTATTTTAGGTGTATTCTGAAATGTTAAATGCGCTTCTGCCTTACGACCCTTGATTGGAATTGATGGGATGGTCCCTTGCTCGCTTCCTGTTAGTAAATTATTGTATTGTCCTCCACGTGGTCATACGCATTTTGTAACTGCTTTCCTGATTTATTTACTTATTTATTTATAATTTGTTAGTAAAACAAATCGAGATAATGAGAACCGAGGTTTAGGTGTTCCAATGATCAGTGATCTTGGTGCGTTGACAGTACCTTTGGCAATTGCATGTATTGTTCTTCCATGTTCTGTCCGAGGGCATTGGAGTGTCTCTTGTATCTACGCGTTGCGTTGTATGCGAGTGATTTGACGACGTCCTGAGGCGAAGAGTGACCGTGGATGACGGAACCTTTATGCCTGGTGGAGGCTGAGTCATGGCCCCATAATTTGAAGCGATTATGAACATTACGTCCATTAACCCCTTTGTATTGGCGTCTATCAGGTATAACACTATGCTCGAAATTATGATGATACTATTCCTGCAGAATTGTCACTCTGATAATGAACACGAGCGTACTGCACCAGATTATCACGACGTCGTTTGTTAGTGTATTTATTCAATGTTCGTAATTCCATTCTACTTTTACTCGCTTCTCTGCTATTATGATTTATTTTACGATTTCAAATACTTGAGACAGTTCTATAAAATCAATAAACGTAGTTTTCCTGACCTCCAAAGTACAACGTATTATAGAGTAAGAAATCAATTTGTTGTCAAGATACTGAGTTACAATAACAATCGTCATGAGCATTATAAAAATGAGCTTCAAATATACTAAGAAATTAAATATAAGAAGAAACCAACTTAAAAGAAAATGGAATTCAATACTTTATCGTTCACTGACTTAGTGTTCTTGTAGGAATCTTTTTACTTTTGTTTAAACTGGTTATTCTATTGTAACTAATAAGTAGTTGAGAGATTTTGATAAACATCTTAGGATACCTTTTACTGAAGTACAAGTTCTCAGAATTCCATCTCCTAAGCCACAGTGATTGTAAAAAATATTTCTCCAAGTAAATTTAATGGTACCTTATGTGACGATTCAAGTACTCATTACAAAATTTCCAGAATATTTAGATTCATTTTAAATGAATACATTAGGATTGAAATTATTTAAGTTGGAAACGTCTGTGTGAGCTCAATAGCATATTTTTCTTAATACTAAATATCTCATATGGTTCGTTTGCAATTTGTGAGAAATAAAGGAATTCACAATAAAAATTTATTGGGGGCGGGGAAAGGGAAGAGAATTAAACAAAAAACATCCAAATATGTATAACTTTGAGGGAATAAATTTGTATGCACTTTCAGACAGGGTGTTAATTAGGATGCATGATATTGTTGACGATGCAGATAATTCAGGTGGCAAGAGAGGGACAGTTTTTGCCTGGAAATCTCTCCACAGAGATCCAAATTACTTTCTCTTGCGTGAAGTTTCTATGTCAAGTGTCGAGAGAAAGATAATTCAATGAAAAATACTTAGAGGAAAAGTTTACAAAACGGTATCAAAGATTTGTACTTGAGTGTGTGTTAATTTTACTACTCTAGTTTAAATGGATTTCCCAAAATTTATTTTCTTCAAAAATATTTAAGTATCTAGTTATGTGGCTCATGTGTTCACAAACTCACAAGATGCTATTGAATGTTCTTTGTAATGATCGATTCACTGGTGACTTCCAGGGGAAAAAAGTTCAGTTCAATGAATTATTTTCCTTAATACTATTAAAATCTAAAACAAAGTATTCGTGAATCACAATATTACCTACTATTTTGTATGTCAATTTTTTACTTTGTCTTCACATTCTAAATAAGCAAAAGCTGCAAATTTCGAATACTGGGAATAATAAAAGATCTATTTTGTGTAAAACATCATGTCATTAACAATCGTCCAATTCTGTACTGATGTATAAACGATAAAGCTATTAACTATAAAGTTGTTGAGTATCCAGTGTTTCCTTTCTCAAGTTCATTTCTCGTAAAAGCCTTTTATTACTTTTGATATGAAATTTAGATACATCAATATATCATACACTGAAGGGTCCTTCTACACAATACCAGAGGCGTGCCACTTCATGCCTTACTCTCATGGTATCCGAAACCTGCAAATCATGCAGCAGGTGCCGAATTCCCTCAACTCCCAATGTTTTTCTCTTTAATTAGGGGAGTCCCCATCGATGTTTATCCAATGCGCGCGTGCGTATCAACGTTTTCGGAAGGAAAGGAAGGGGGCGAAACGCTCACTGCGACTATAAGCATCCCCTAAGGGTAGTAGCGCGCTGACTTTGACCTTTCGCCGACAAAAGAGCTTCGGGGCGATCACGCAGCGGAGGCGCCCAAAGTGAAAAGCCCTCTGGCGTACCGCAGGTGTCGGTTCTCACAGCAAGTGATGTCCCTATCGCGTTCATTGTCACCCCTTTGCAGGGCTTGTGGATATTTGATCACGCGTGGTTACTGTCCGTGTATGTTTTTTGTACTATTTGTTTCGCGGTTTTTCGCTTTTCATTTTTTGCTATTTACATACTTTTTTTGCATCATATAACATTATATTTACATTTATTATAATAGAAAAGTGAGGGCTTGGAAATTAAAATCAACAAATTCGTAACAATTTGCCAACGTTTCGGTCTTTACTTAAAACCTTCTTCAGGGTTAATAACATAAACAGGAGACTTTTACTATCAGAAATTACTTAAAGAGAAAAACCATACATAATAATACAAACAATATAATGCTTTGAATACCTCGTTAATCTATTGTAAACACTTCATGGAAGATCTGGTAAGAAACTCCATCTCATGATGGAGAGATGGAGTTTCTTACGAAACCTTCCATGAAGTGTTATTAGACCTGAAGAAGGTTTGAAATAAAGACCAAAACGTTGGCAAGATATTTAGAAGTTGCTTTTATTGACCAAGCCCTCATGATTCTATTGTAATTACATTGGTTGGTCAAGATCCAGATCTTATCTTTCCTCATATGATACTCGATTTCTTTAGTACCTGTTTTGTTGCTATTTCTTACGCTCTATTCAATTAGTAAGTTATATTACTGTAGATATTTTTGACATATCTAAGGAATAGATTGAGCATAATTTCTGCAATAAAAAATTTTGTCGGGTAAAGGAGTGTAGTCTAAGAACCGAAACAAAGTCTGAGGCAAAAGGGGCCCACATAAATCTGAGCTATCTCCAGAAGTCAAATCAAATTGAGGGTCAACAGTAATTCGCAAAAATATCACTTCAAAATCATTTAGGAGAAGAAAGAATTTAGACAATCACGTACTCAATAACTTACAAACGATATGTTTTCCAGTCTTGGACAGCGTATCTGGGTTTCAGACCCCGTGTGATTTTTCATCAGACAAGAAAAATTATCGCAATTTACTAAGGGGTATTCTCATTTTTAATATCTACCACTGTTTGGCTTTTTTATTCTGAAAAACACTAGCAATGGTATAAGAAAATTAAAAATACTTTTTGACAAAACAGTCAGTTTATAGTTTAATGAAAGTAAAAACCAAAACCTCACAAAACATCTACTTACTTTAGAGTACTATATTCGAGTTATTATAAGCAACGTAAATACTGGATGCATTAAATATTTAATCTAGATGTATGTGATACCCATAAGCATGAGCATAAACTCGAAATTCATTTGCTAGAAACGTGAGATTACATTGAATTTCCTTCCTAAATTCGGGTAAGTATTCATCAGCAATTGACAATGACTCATCAGTTTCCAAGCTCTCCATACATCTCCATTGCCTTTGTGGCGTTTTCTCTCCCTCTCCCTTCGCCCTTCCTTTGGGGTGTTGGTCGTCCATCGGCCTCTGACTTGCACCTTCCGCCCTCCATCGAGCCCTTGATGCTCTGCGCGCCAATCCAATTGTATTACGTTACGTCTAATTTCCAACAGAACCTGCCCAGTCGATGCTTGATATGACCATCTGGTGAGCTTCACTACGTGAGGATATGCTTAGTTGCTCTGGGGTTTTGAGTTAAGGGTGAGTTGACAGGTTGAACTGTCATCGCACCTGTGAGCGCTATTGAGTATTGTGCAGGTGGGGAAAGTGGAATATGATTCTGCGACTCAATGGCGGAATCATTGGATCTGAACTCTCAACAGATAAAATTGAAATTGCTGAAAGGCGTGCTTTGTAAATGTGTTATCAAAATTTTCGCACACTTAAATTTACATGTTATAGAACACAAATTTGTATTACAACTTCTGCGTATTACAAGCACTGGTTGAAGCGACTGCAACACTAGGCGTGTTTCATGCAAATTAAAATCTGCAAAACTTGTATAAGCGATACAACGCAACTGCATTGCCGACAGCACAGACGGGTAGCCTCCAATGTTATTAACGCGTTGTGAGGAGGCAGTAGGCGACATCTTTCTTTCCGGGACGTATACCTGCTTCATAGACGTCTTGAGACGTTCGAAATTTGTCTTCCCTACATGCTTCATGCCATCTATAGGCGGCAAGCGGATTTCCATTCATTTACGGGATGCTTTCTTTCCTTCCGCATGGCCTTTTCTCTTTATATACGTTTTAAGATGCTTGTTACCTCATTCGTAAAGTCTTTATTTATTGGTACTCGGACTAAGAATTAGATCTCTTCGAGACAATTCTTTTAAATAACATATCCTAAACAAAACTGTTGATTGGGATTTTATTTTATAATTTTCATATCATAACATATTTTATCATTTTAATGAAACCGACGTTAAATGGTATCCATATTATATCATTGAGTATATCTCAGATCTGTGTTACTAGGTTATGTTTTTCGTAGTTTTCACAGTTAATGAAATCTGTGTTTTTTTTTCTTTTTCAGAAGCAGACAGTTTTATCTGGAGTACTATGAAGATTGAAATGAAGGCAATATTTCCTATTTCTTATTAAACTAATTGAATACCCTAAGTGATGTATGTATATCAATTGATATTGGTATTTAATAATTGGACTGTCCGTCCCTAAATTGGAGGAGGGAGCGGACTATCTACAGTCATACTTCTTTACTTTTCTAATTTATGTAAATCATATGCATGTTTTAAAATATTAGATAAGAGCGAAAATGTATTACCTCGTTTCTCAAAAAAAAAGTATATGGTGTTTAAAAAATATTTTTCAGCCATTTTATGAGTCAGCAGTTTAGAGACAGAAATTCGTGAGTAAATTGGAGCTATTTCTTTGGGATTATACAACGTTGTCAATTTTTAAAACCACTTGCAATCGGGAAAGTTAAGGAATTATAATATGCTTTCTGTTTTCGAAAATATTCGCATTTGCTTGCTTTGATAACATTATTAGCAATGAAATTTTATGTGACATTTTGTACAAGTGTAATAATTACTACACTTATGATTCTTCGTATTATTTGTGGATAGAATATGTGGATAAGTAGGATTGAAATATTTCGTGTACTATTTGGTAAGTTGAAAATTTTTGTCAACAAACCCGGGACTGTTGAGTGAAATATGTTCTTACGCCGAGGATATTTAAGGGAAAAAGGAGAATGAAGTTTATCATGAAATTCTTCCTGAACTTAAAACCTCTTAGAGCGAACAAGAATTGTTTATTGTCAACAGCATGAACTGTTTGTAAGTCAAAGTTTTATTGATATTATTCAATAATTGCAATGAAATGTTATTGGTTGGGAATATCATTCTTTAAAGACTAGATGACGCGGGAGAATATTTAATACGCGACCTCTTATACTTTTCGATGTTAAAGAACAACAGCCTTTTTTCAGCACAACTCGTTTCAGCACATTTGCTATAGTTCCCGAATTTAATACAAGATTTTATGAATTAATAATTGTGTGATTAATCGCTTTAATCCACAACGTTGCAGATAAGTCATATTGCAAATCTGTTGCCCAAAGTGACAGCCACTTAACCGTCGGTTAACCCTTGCTCAGTGACCGTTACCCCGTGTCTCGGACGGAGGGCATATCACAGCCCGCCAGCAGCGAGGGTCGGAGTATTCCGACGCGCCGCAGCTATTGGTTTAGGCCACCGGAAGCGACCTGCAGTTCCCTTGCCCTTCGCACACATCTGGCGGGCGCTGTTGACATAAGAGACCTCATCCCTTACGCGACGTGCGCACGTATTAATTTAATACACTGCAGTCCGCTGTTTGCTCATTAGACAGCGGCAGGTCAGGCGCGAGAGCCGTCGGCTTTTGGTAATGGAGTTGCGATGCGAGGGTTGAAGATACGGAGGACGTGGCATGGCGTGATTTGTCCTCGTGACCTCCTCGGATTGTTAACTCATATAATCGGATATTTTATTCCAGAACTTTTCCTTTCGATGTTTCGGAACGGAAGTTCCTCATTGAGATTTGTTTTTTAATTTCTATGTTTAAAAAAATTTAATATACCGTGACCTGTTTAACGGAACGAAGACGGTAGAAAATTAACGGAAGTCTTGTTTTTATTTCAATGCTCTTAATCATTGCTGATTATGATCAAGATATAAAATCATCAATTTTGAAGCTCCATTGTAGTTGTTCTTCTGTTAAATTCATTTTTTTTTTGCAGACAAGAGGATTTAACATTTTATACCAAAGTGTGTTTTTAATCTATGAAACCAAAAGCAAATATTAAATTATAAGAGGTAGTTGTTTATTATTAATTCACGCATAGAATTATTTTACATTTAGTTTTCTATTACATATTGTTTTGTATTCAAAAATACATAAAATATTCGGAAACCATACATCTATTAGAGACGACATTATTACAGTTTTTTCATTTTTAAATTTCCCATAATAATTATTTACTGTGTGGAATAAAATACATATTGATCTAGTTTATTCGATTGGAGTGCCAAACGCAATAAAACCAAAAAAATGTGCCATTCTGGTATAAAAAATAAAAAATTGTTGTCAAAATTTCGCATTGAAATTTTGAAGTTGTACCCCACCATTTATTTTTCGAAAATTAGTTACCTTAATTTGATAGAAAAAGTATGGTGGGTTGAGACGCGCTTTGTGAAATTAAGTCTTCGAATTAATTTCGAAATTTAGGATATTCTAATTAAATAAATAATGAAATTAAATTAAATTTAGGATATTCTGTCACACTACAGTGAGAATAATATAGTCCGTTCGATAATGTTGGAATATTTATTTAATATTTTGAATGATAGCAAGCGCATTGTGAGTTTTATTCGAGTTAACTCATTGTCACCTCAGATATTTGATGCTGATATTGATATCTGAATAAACTTCAGGAAAATGAAAATTATTACTTCCACTTTCTCCTTAAATTCCCATGTTCCTGTAGTATTATTTACTGGAACAAACATTGACAAGGAAAGTAATTTGTGTAGAAATTATTATGATGTGCTACCAATATCCTTCGGAAAATTTGAGGAGGACACAACCCAAACTTTATTGGTGGAGTTCTGATAAATCAGCTCGAAATGTGACCACAATTGATATTAAAGAGTGAAGAATATTAAGTTTGTTAAAACGTATTAAATTTCTGACTTGTATAAAAATTATTTATGTATGTAAACATTTGATTATAGAAGTAAATGTGATTTCTGAATTAAAAAATAAAAATTTCCACATTACAATACCCGTGCGGATGGCGATTTATGAATTAGTTCACGCACGGTAGAGATATAATAAGTCGCTTCATGATTTTCTCTTTCTTGTCTTATTCGAAGTTCAGAGTGACTGTTGTGCAGCGCTTCTCAGTAGAGACGAAGCGTAGTTGACGTTGCCGAAGTCGATAATTGAAACCAATGAATATCTGTAGTGAAGTAAGAAGATCACTCTAGACACAATCAGAGCGATCCGAATACTACCGTGCTTCCTTTTCACTCTGTCTTCCCTTCTGTATCCCCTCCAGAGCGTACATCCGTCTTCCGGTGTACGTCTTGGGTTTCGTGATTACAGTGGCGTAGGATACACGAGCGATATCCGTAGCTCCCATTACCTGCAATTACCTGTTGCTCCCGCTCGCTGAGGAAATGACAGCGGCCGATGATTAGGAAATGCTAAGCCAAGGTGCTCTGTTTGTATAAAACTGTGCACTGTGAATTAGACTGTGAATTGAAGTAGCGTTGTGAGAAGGACTCACGTGGAAATGCAATTTAAGGGGTCATCCATAAAATACGTTCGCTCTGAGTGGGGAGGGGTCCGACCGAGTGTTACGTTGATGTACAATAAATTATAGAGGTGAGGAGGGGGGTCTCAAAGATTTGTACGTTTCATAATATTATATAGTAATTCAAGACCATAAAAATTACAATAATAAAAAATAATTATGTAAGAAATGTTAAAACAAGTTTTTTATCAATATTGCGATGTTTTAAATTGACCTTTACAAAATCAGTGTTTAAGTATAAGAAATGTTTGTTTGTAAATTGTATCTCCATATTTTTCTCAAAACCAGGAAGGTACGTGATAAATTTGAGTGGGAGGGTGTCTCGTCTTTATGAGAACATGTTACGTAAGGGGGAAGGGGGAATCCTTAATTTTCTTACAAGTGTTAAAAGGTCAAATTGTTATAGTTAAACTATGAGACCACAAAAATAATTTATTTTTACTACATTAGTCGTTTTTGTAATTTTTATTTATGTTTATGTTTTGTCTATATTCGTCGTTTTTCTTTATTGACTGTTCCAATTTCTTAAAATGTATTTATAGTTATTTAATGCATTTCCCCGTTTGTTTGTTGCTGTTTCTGTGCATATGGATGCACGTCCAAACCGGAAAGAAAACGGTTAGTTGGGAATGAAGAAAAGTTTGAAGATATNGGATGCACGTCCAAACCGGAAAGAAAACGGTTAGTTGGGAATGAAGAAAAGTTTGAAGATATTTGAACATGGCAATATTTCCATTAAGTAATCAAATTAAATAAATAATAAGACTTACGACCTTTAACGGACGAATACATTTTATTTAATGTTCACAAAACATTTCGACTCGATGTTTGTACCATCTGACGACGACTTCAATATGAAGTCGAAAGGTTGTGAACTTCAAATCACGAAATATAAAGTATTCATTCTTTAATCAAAATATATAGGTCGGAAGTCTTGAATTATTTATTTATTTAATTACTATAGTTCTTTGCCAAATGACTCTGAAAGTCCATCCAGTGCTGGACACATGCTATTACCCTGACGAGATTCCTTCGTAGATGGAGAGAGGGAGGTCTCCTTGTTGGGAGCAGTTGCTTTGCACACCTGTGGAGGCGGAGGCGGCCATTGCCGAGGTTCGTTTCCGGTTGTCTCCGCGGGGTGTCTGCGTTGAAACACTTGGTTTCTCCACCCACGCTCGCTCTTACGTCACTGCCCACCTACTAGCCATCGACCAACCACGGAGACAATTTCCATCGCCACTTTATCAGTGTCACGTCGTAACAGTTACGTGCGATTGAAATTTCGATGCGGTTGTGTGCGAGTTACAGCCAATCTTTCGCTACGTACGGGTATTAGAGATCTCTTTTTTAGCAATAAATAATAATAATCTTTTATTTCGTGGTTAGGATCAAGCCATTAGGCCTGCTCTTCCGCCTTACCACCGTCAAAAAACATCATAATAGTACATCATAATAAAACATAAGTAACAATACATTCATAAATAAAAATACATACATTAATATATTCATAAACATATACATAAATTATACCACGAAAAGGGAGGATTATAAAATTACTCTACTCTACTCTGGGATATCAAACTAGGGATCATCCCGGTATTAACCTTCAGCAATTGAGGAAACCCCAGAAAAAAAACTCAATTAGGATGACGGCTGAAGGCCGAACAAATATTAGATAATATACTACAAAGTGTGTGATACATAATATTTAAATATAGTGCAAAATACATCGTTTACAATATAATATTACAACTTATCGCGAAGAACTTTACATTACATATTAAATTAACAAATACTTACAAATTTATGACTTTAAATCTTCGTAATATGTTTATCATAAATTATCAAATATTATTTTCATAAATTTTCATAATAACATTAAATATATCTAAATTTATTATAGTACAGTAGTAATTGTAACAAATATTTGTTAAATATATAATAGGTAAAATATATATTTAACTTTTATATTTAAATTATATTGCAGTTTAATATTAGGACTAACCAAATAAATTATATTGTTTAATGCATATTGAATAGTTTTTAAATCATATTATTGTTAAATAATAAGACAAATTTATTATAAATGGTACATTCAAAATAATGTATACTACATAACAAATAATCAATACTTTCTATGATAAAAAAATAGTAATATCCAATCGATATGACTTACACTGGGTGTCACTGATATCCTTACGCTACCATGAATGTTTGTATCCAAAGAAATCACTAATTTTTAGAGTAAAAAAAGTGACAACTTTAAAGACGTACTTCAAATGAACGATATGCATAGGATTATTGGATTATTAACATAAATTTAACTTCTTGAAAATCATTATAGGAATTCAATTACTTACTAGAAATAACCCGTAGTATATTTGTATTTTAAACTAAGATAAAAATTTCTCTTGAAATAGCAGTAATAACAGAACTCAGTATCTTTGAAACTTTTAAATCCATTTTTATTTGCTTTCTCTTAGTTTCGTGTGGTTTCTTCGCTTTTCTGCAAAAGAGTTCTTTGCATTCATTACTATTTCTATGACATTCACTTGACATCGTTGTAATTCTTGACCTTTATCGGCAGTGCTCCAGAGTTGAGACCTATAAAATTACGAAGTACGTATAAAAATGATCGGATTAAAATAGTTCCTCATCAATTCTTGATTTATCAAGTAAAAACATTTCAAACTACAATAGAGCACTTGAACAGAATTATGAATTATCAACTCAATTATTTCAAAATTAGTATTTTAATTAGTATTTATTATTATAAAGAACAAATATTTCGAAATGTATATCGTTCGAAAATAGCATGAACACAGTTGGGTTACTCTACAGAAATGAGACAATATATGTCGAAAAGACCGTATCGTGATATGTTGAGATTTTTCCATTTTTTAAATTTTTTTGCTAGTACAACATGTTTATACAAATGAATTTGGTCACCAAACATCATCAGATGCAATGTACATGACACAGATAATGACTATTCCCTCACTCCTTTGACATTTCATGTCCCACTCCTTTGTCACTTTTTGAAATTCACGCCAGTCAATGTAAATATGGTCTTATAGGACCGGTTGATGTGGTAACGCTGTGGGTTCCCTCCGAAAATAATATATCCTGCTTCATTGCTCCGTAACCTCAGTTATTTTATGTAGACAAGCTGAAACTGTAGAAAATGTGATGTGATTGTTCATGGACGTCACTACTTTTTGCTTGCCGCAAATTTTCCCATTTTCGTAGAATCATACAAATATGGATTAAATTACACCTAAAACCGAGAAGGCAACTTAGCGCATGGAGCGTAGTTCTTTTCAAATGTATTAATATTTTAATAAGTTAATTCTATTGCGGGTATTTTCATTATTTCAACTACAAAATCTTGCGAGACATGTATTGTGGGGTTGGCATGTCAACCTTCATTTGGCGTGTTCGGGTAACATTACGTCGCATGTGATCAGGTGACTTTTATTAATCACCCGAATCCAATTCTCTCACGCTTCAGGGCAGTCCAGTTGTTTGCAGGTCCTTTGAGTAATCGTTTCATTTACCCGCAGGGGGTAGAAATCCACTCCGCAACCCCTGTAACAAGACTCCGTCTCGTTGCATTAAAACAGACCGTTGCTACTCTGTTTGACGTTTTGTTTCCTATATTTCCGTTCTTCTTTTCACGAGACAGAGCTTTGAACTTCCGCATTTAACACCGTTTCCAAACTCAATCAGAAACCCTTTGAAGAGCTAGGGGCAATGATGAATTAACCTCCGCTGCGTTTGTTGGAGTCATTGTCTCCAAGTGGAGAATACAAAGTGGTAATAAACATGGCGAACCGTGACGAATATGAACCTTAGCTGTGTCGAAAAGGATTGGTTCTGCTCCAAGAATCCTCATCGCTGATTGGTCTTCGAAATCATACAAATTGATTTGTTTGTTATGTTAGCTCGGGAAATTAATTTATTTACATGACGTAATTTTATTCTTTACACGACTAGACTGTTTTTTTCTTTTCTTATTAAAGGGCGGTCTTCACATATTGAACAATGCGACACATTTTACTTGTAGCTTGTTTTCTGTAACACTGCAGAAATTATGTAATACGTTACATATGAAATAACGTCTGTCACTGTTCTATCTCAATTACCTATGAATATCTCTTATAAATGTTTCTCTTGAAAAAGATATAATTTTGGCTTCAGTGTTTTGTAGTTTTCAAATGATAAAACAAATTTTTCCTTCATTCAATCAATTGTTTTGTGAGATAATTTTATTTACCCTCCTCACCATTTTGTTTGTGTAACTGTAGATAACATTTTAACTCCGTCTTATGCTCTAATGTTCAAATATGGGGAATAATCACACAAAATTATAAGTGAAAGGATAAAATGAAATTCTTATCACCCACAAANGCGAACCGTGACGAATATGAACCTTAGCTGTGTCGAAAAGGATTGGTTCTGCTCCAAGAATCCTCATCGCTGATTGGTCTTCGAAATCATACAAATTGATTTGTTTGTTATGTTAGCTCGGGAAATTAATTTATTTACATGACGTAATTTTATTCTTTACACGACTAGACTGTTTTTTTCTTTTCTTATTAAAGGGCGGTCTTCACATATTGAACAATGCGACACATTTTACTCATATTTTTAATCTTGAAATTATACTAATTTCAAGCTGATTACTGCACATTTTAATTACAAGCGTTTTAATTACCACCGTGCAACTAAAGTATTTTAGCTTGTTTTCTGTAAAACTGCAGAAATTATGTAATACGTTACATATGAAATAACGTCTGTCACTGTTATATCTCAATGTTTCTCGGAAAAAGATATAATTTTGGCTTCAGTGTTTTGTAGTTTTCAAATGATAAAACAAATTTTTCCTTCATTCAATCAATTGTTTTGTGAGATAATTTTATTTACCCTCCTCACCATTTTGTTTGTGTAACTGTAGATAACATTTTAACTCCGTCTTATGCTCTAATGTTCAAATATGGGGAATAATCACACAAAATTATAAGTGAAAGGATAAAATGAAATTCTTATCACCCACAAACCAAAAAAAACCTGTGGTATTCATCTTGCATCCTCCAGCTTCTAATTCTTCCGTGACTCCTAAAACCGGTTAACGTAAATAAAATATTTTTATCATTCATTGTATGCCATGTTTGTACATGATATTATGATGTACGGTAATCATTGCTAGTGTTATTCAATATCACATTCAAGAGAAAGTGTGCCCTCGCTTACATTTTCCAAGGATTGAAGATGTCAGATAAGTTCTCTCGCCCAAACTATGAGCTCAATATCTGTCAGTGAATTTTGGATTGCAATGGATGTGATGTAGTTCTGTTCCAGTAACGTCAAGCTGGTTGACTTTTCATGACATATCCTTGACAGAAACACTCTCCACACCGATTGACCGTAGACTCTACGATCGTTGCGAAGAATACACAGGCAAGGCTTTCCTTTACCGTATTCCTTCCCTTCCGAATACTACACGCTCCATTATAGACCATAAACGGAATAGTCCGAAGTTATTCCGCTTCTTTTCTTCCGCCGTGTTTTCGTTCAGACAGACTGCCCCGCACTATATCCTTTCGCGAAGCGGTCGTGTTCTTTTTAAGGGCTCTCCATAACCCTACAGGGAATCCTTTGAAGGGCGCCGGAGGATGTCGATATTACACGCGATGGTTTTGTAGCGCGTCCTCAGTGACGTTTACGAAGTATGTTTTCGGACGAATGAGTTCGAGAAGGAGGGGATGGTTAGTTTTTAAGTTGCTCGTCTTAAAGGTAATATGGCGTGAAATTTTGTTTTTGGGTATCTTTATGGTTATATTTTATGGTGGAGAATTGTATTCTTTCTATTTCATGTCTTATTTTTTTTCATAATGCCGTTACACTTTCCGTAAACTTATTATATGGAACTGCTGTGAAAGATTGATGGTGTATTATTCCTTACGTTCGTCAGTTGTTATTGTTTCTCAAATAACTTCATTCAACTTTCAATAATATATTTGTGTTCGTGAAATATGCACTTCAATGATCAATTTTATAAAGCAACTGTTTTATGAGATGGAATATACTTATTTTTCTAGGTTTTCTTTCTCACAACTATTAACTAAAGAGAAGATATTTGTAATATATTTATTTAAAATTAGAAGCAAATACTTGTGTTAAAACGTTACTGGGACGGGAGGGTGTGGCAGAACATTGAGGATACACGATTTTTCCTCCAGACAAGCTATTTTCTCTAACATTCTCTTCAAAAAATCGTTGATCTGAGAAAGTGAAACTGCAGTGTTTTGTGTTTTGCTTTGGAGACTTCTCTTAGTGAAATCGTATCTCTAAACCGGTACAACACTAGAGAGGTGACACAGTGTCATATGTGTCTAGTATTCAACTAGTGAGATTAGAGTGTCTTTAAATGTCATAACTTATTGAACAAACATTCGGTTCCCTGGATACAAAGAGATCTTGCAATTCTAGGCTTACCACATCCATTGCTTCATATCAAACTATCCCTGAACAAGGGGCTCGCGGAGGGTAGAGCTCCGCAATGACGTGACCTCGGCATTAGGAGGAGGAGATTTGGTCAGCATCTCGCTCCGACCGGTTTGACCCCAGGATAAATGTTGGTACTCATTTTACAGCATGCTGAGTAGGATGGGAGTCAGTCTGGATGTAGAGGTGTGATGAAAAATCGAACCCCAACCATCAAGCCAGCAACTCAGCGCTCTACTCACTGTTCAATGCTGACTTCACATCCATTGCTTATTTATGGCATTAATTCTGTATGACGAGACCTATACCCACATCACAATTTTAAGGATGAATTCCCTCTCCAACCAACGCTTTCTGTGGAGTTAGGTCTAGTTGTCGTTAGTGATGTCTGGTAATATTATTTTCGTGACAGAACTATGAATAGATGTAATGTAAAATCTCCCTTTAATTGATAAAAAGAAATACCATTCATAACAACTTTTTTGTTTGTTTTACTTACATTAAATTGGAAATCATTTGAATCGAAGCTCTAATGATTGACAAACTACACCAATTATTGTTAAAATATAACTTCAATATTCAGTCATATTCAATTTTTGAACTGATTTGCTGACAATTACAGTTGTAATAAATTTGCAGTATATAAATATTTCTGAGTGTTTACGTCTAGTATTATTTTCACAAAACTGTCCAATGGTAGAATTTGCATGCTTATGGAACAAAATTACACGAATGAAAAAAGTATTGTCTCACAGTGCTACAAAGAGTATTAAAAAAGAGTAATCCGTTATCTTAAAGTGATGAGGCACGCACACCCATTACGTTACCGTAGACCATGGCCGCTCACGTAGGCCAATCGAGAGCAAGTAGCTCCAAGGAGCGACAGGTCAAACAGTTGGAGTGTACCGAAGAGCATCCCTGAAAAGTCGTCAACCGAAGTAGTAGAGTCTTGCGATTGCGTCTTGGACATACTCAGAATTTGATTCCAGACTTATGTGAAGCGACTAAAAAATGTAAGGTTTTTGCAAATATCGTATTCTCTTAATATTGATTCTCTTACCCTTGAACTGAAGATGGTAATAATGGACTTCCAGTGCAAAACTAAATTAAAAGACAAATTTGAAATGGAAAACAATTTTTGCTAATTTTATTAAAGTTTTACACATACGCGATTTCCCAAACTTCACACTTGGAAGTCGGATTTTTTAATTTTGTTCATGAAGATGTGTAAAATTAAACTTAGAAGTACCCTATCAAATAATAATTTAAAATGTGTTCAAACATTTAGCTGCACTCAATCATATGCACCAAACGTTCAAGGCTTTAGTAAGAAAAAATGCATAGAAATCAAGGAAAAACAGCTACAATATATTAAAACCTTATTTTTCTAATAAACTTTCTGGATGTGTTTCATTCTCTTACTTTAATTGCCAAGTTTATTTATTCTGTTAGATGATACCAGTTATTAGAAATTTTTTAGTGAATTTAAGTGGTTTATTTGTACTACCTTCAGTTTTTAAATTGTTGTAGAATTAATTTTTTTTTCAAAAGGAATATTATGTGAAAGTATAATTTAGTTTTAATCCCTCCAACATAAAAAAATGTGACAGAGTTTTTAAATCCCGTCACTCATTCGATAACGAATGAATGGGATTCGTCCCACAGTGACACGTCAGACCCGTATTTCTGCATGCAGCGCTCTCGCGCTCTGGATTGCGAACCAGAGCAAACTTTGGCGGCTCTGTAGAGCGCTGGCATGAACGGCCCTGCCGTATACGATAGGTTCCCTTAGTCTACTCAAACATTGATCACGTAAATTTTAGTTTGAACTAATTATTCACTATAATTCATTACTACCATGTCAAATTTTATTACTACCCATGTCAATGCCTATGTGGATAAAGAAACGAAGACTGTGACCACGTCATGTAGGAGTGCGGGAACTGTATGGAGAAGAATGAGCTACCTACGTACGTCAAATGAAGAGCAAAGGAAAATTTAATATAAAATGCAAACATGGCTTTATAAGTAACAAAGAGATGGATGCGTAGTACAGAGAATACGTAACAAAAGAAGGTGAATGGAGAGACGTAATAAAACAGATGAGAGGTTGAAATAACGCAAAGGCGCAGACACGATGAAATTTTAGATGGACGAGGAAATTTTTTGTAATGACTATGTTAGTAGAGAAAGCGGTCGTGTAATCAAAGAGCAAAATAAACTTAAAAAAATCTTAATTCACATTAGTACAAAATTTCATTCCTTTTTTAGTCGTTCTTGAAGCCAATTTCGGAATAAAAATTATTGGTTTCCAATTTCATATAACAATACGTGGATGATACACAAGTCAATACGAATAATAAATTGTATTATTGTCCCTAGATACAATTGACAAGAAGAACAAATCGACTGAAATGCGAAGAGAACGAAGTGGTTCCGAGCGTAAAAAAAAAGAGCTGGTTTCGTGTTGGTGGTCCGAGGCGAGTATCTGTCAGAGGAACTGCAGCCGAAATGGATCCAGCGCCGGAGATCCCCACACACAAACACTTCGCACGTATCGCCTGCGACCCTATCTTCTCGCCGACATGGTCGTTCCACGCGCGTATAAATAGAATGATGAGCCCAACACCCACCCACACCAACGTCACCATGTGACCACCATCTGCACGCAGTAGGTCTCCTAACATGGAGTTATTCCGAAATGAAAGTGATGATTCGTCTTTGAGTATTTCATCCAAAGGAATGGTACAGAACTCAAGTTTTATTTTCTGGGTTGCGATCCACAACATTCAGATAACCAAACCTGTATACGTGTTGAGTAAATACAAGGGATATTTATCTTTATTGGGGTTGCGATTTACAGACATATAATATCTTTTGATTCAACTATGAAGCCGAAGGGCACTTTGAAACTTGTGACTTACATTATGTACAATGAAACTTAGAAACCAAAGGGCACAAATGTAAAATACCTCTCTTTGATAAGACGAAAATGTTGCGACAATATTCAATTCTACATGGCATATTATGAATAATACTATGTTTTATTATAACAGACATCTGTATTTATGAAACCAAATCTTTAAAATACGCCTTGTCTCTTGAGTGCTTTCATTCTGATTTTTTCCCATTTATTTTCCTTTTTAAACCCTGCCTCAAACAATGTTCGTATAGGTAGCTTTCATTTTGTCAATAAGGACTAACACTTGCATCTCGAATAAAATAGGTTAGAACTCAGCATGTGGCAGGCTATTTATTTCCTCTAGTCACACAATTTTCATGTATTTTTGCATTGATTTCTGGAGACACCTTTATTTCTGAACTTAAAAACTTTTACTTAAACATAGGTGTCTGAAATTTCCCATAATATTAATTTAGATGATTAGCACTATTTTAGGAGGGTTGGCTTAGGCTCTAACGTCAGTGCGTTCCTATTTACCTTTTGCTATGTTTTAGTAGGGTAATTTTTCGCTATGTTAAGCCAGAATATCAAAAAACTTTAGCCTTTTGCCAGAATATCAAAAAACATTAGCCTGCGAGAGTTTCTCCATATAAGCCCATAGTAATTTAATTAAAAATTTTGCGCCGTAAGGGTATGAAAATTCATCCACTGGATTCGTTCAAACTCTCATTTGAAACATTTTTGGAGGGTACCTAAGCTTAGTCACACTGAAACATATGATACCTTAAAGAGGAAGCAAATTCTGAGTGGAGATTAATCTGTTGAGCAGGTATTGGACGGAACTCACGGAAGCCAATTGAACTTCCTTCTCTCTTTTTATCCATCCACGAAACGCTCGAATGTTTTGGAAGATGGCGAAAGAGCAAATGGAGTGAGGAGATCGCGTAAGTCGTGAGCAGCTGTTTCGTGTCGAATGTGTTCCCATGGGAGTCCCTCTCTTGAGGAGTATTTTTACGCATCGGCTGCAGCCAGTGTGATGACACACACCCGCGCATCAAAAAGTACGTCTCTTGAGACTCATCTCCACTTTCACCTGTTTCCTCAAGACTCAGTGTGTCCTAGTGCAGGGCCAATAGTGTCACCACTGGTGGTCCGCGAGAAAAAAAATTGTTAATTTAGTTTTGTCCATTAAAAAAAGTGACTTACGTATTCATGCTCAAAAAATCACTTGGTTATCCGTAGAATTTAAAACGACTAATTTACTGGTCCGTGATGTTGAAAAAATTTGGAGACATGTCCAAATTTCGTGTTTACCACTTCGTTTCTCTTAACAGTAGCGTTTATTTCAACTCGTCCTGGTGACCTAATGGATACTGCGGGTAAAGTATTATTGCGGATGTAATGCTATGAACTCTTCTGTTGTTAACACCCCTACACACGGGGTATGTGTTCGAGATTCAGCAACTCACCATTTTAATGTGAGTTATTTTAACTATCTATACTATTCTAAATCTACACTATCTACTACACTAAATCACCAATGATAATTCGCCGAGGAGTGTGTTAGCAAATATTTTTTAATCAATATTTCTAATATTTATCTCAATGATTCGGTCGCAATTAGGAAATCGTAGGTAAGATAATTTTTTTAATGTACAAACATTCTATTTCTTGGGGAAAATTGACTAAACCTATCTAAGTTCACTGTATTTTCCTTTATAGTGTGTGAAATCTTAAGTTCTCAGAAGTATCTTTAAGTGGAGAAACCAAGGGGGGTGGGGCGATAGAGCGATCTCCCTCGAATTTAGTGTTATTTCAATTCTTATGAATTATAAACACTATACTCAGAATAATCTATAGTTCGATAATAATTTATACATGTAAAATAAATTTTTTGCGTTAAATTACAGACATATTGACATTCTATTAGTATTATAATTCGCAGCTAACTTTTTATCTAACCTAGGAATTTTTGCTGATATTTTTGAATCCGCCTCTGGCTTAGGACCCTTGCTCGGAATTGATTGGATGGTCCCTTGCTTGTAAATTAGTTTATTGTCCTCCACGTGGTCATACGCAGTTGTATTCCTTTTTTGACAATAAATTTTATTTATTNATTTATTTTAATTTATAGTTAACATCACCGGAATTATTTATCACTTCCTTCCATTGCATTTCGTCCCGTTTTGTAATGGAATTTTATATTCAGCATAATCTTATTTTATTCAGAAGTGCATTTCAAAAGAACTACGCAAATGCAAATACAAGACTAAAAACAAAATAAATACTTGCGCTGCCATAAACGTATTTTATTTCCACTAATAATAAAACGTATGATTCCTCGGAAGGCGAAACTATGGGAGGGGGCAGAAGTTGACAAAGTTTCGCCCCCCACCCAAGTTCACTTAGTGGATCCGTCCTTGCTTTAAGATATTTGGCTACCGGAATTTCCCGAAGTTCGAAGCATATTCTAAAATTTCTCTCTCCTGTCAATACCTTTTATGATTAAAGTTAATTAGATATTCGTTCTTTTAATGACCACGGAGACTAGACACGCAAATAACAATGAGTTATTTCCTACCCAAACAGCTCTTCAAATCAGCATTAACCTACATGGTTACAATAAGCTAATTTCACTGTTTACTTAATCTTGAACTGATCGATTAGTGAATTTTGTTTTATTATTGGACACCGTACCGAACTGTTTTGTTTTTGTTTACACCACGATGATTTGAGTGATACCACGAAGTGTTTGGAAAACGCACATATTAAAAGAACTCATTATTTCCATCTCTAAATACAGTCGTTTTACAATGCGCTACATCAAAATGCATATCGTTCATGAATAATAGTGAGAGAATAAGTCTTGATGTTGTACCATGAACATTGGGAATGATAAAAATTTCTTCTCAAACCTATTTGATTTTATTAAAAATATTAATATCGTTAAATATTGACGAAATTACATTCCACCATCTTAACTTATTACGGCCATTCTTACTGTGATAACATGTTTTATATTTAATTTGTGTATCACAACAGTAATAGCGTAGAATTAATCCCATAACCAGGTAAGCCCATGATGAAGAAAGGAGCATTATTGATGTGTAGGGTAGAGTTGAAAGAGATTTTTTTGTATGAAGGAAACTCACTCTAAATTGACTCTAATAACCCAATTCTCCGCGAAATAAACTGTCTACGCACATCGTGATCACGTCGACCACAAAAACCCACGCCACACGTTCTCAGATGTCGGCGAGCGTTTATATCACCAGACGGCGGCGCGAGGCGCCAATATAGCGTTTTTTAGGGCGCCCAAACTCCCAAAATAAGTTTCGAATTGCTGTCGCCAGTGTGATGCACGGTTATAGGCGTCTGTTTTATTGAGCTCTTCATTTTGAGGAGGTGAATGGTGCGTCGGGCTTTCAGCGGTCGTTACGTCTCTTTCTGAAAAATCGGAAAGATATAAGAGGCACTTTGCCTTCTCCGGTTACTCCATAATTGACACATCTTATAAAGGCAGGCGTTAATTATTTGAACGGTAGTGTATGGTCTCTAATTAATCGCGGTTTGGATATCTGAGAAACAATGTTCATCCCTGTGGATTCGTAGGGTAAATCTGTGGTTTCGTTTTCAACCTGCGTTGTTTACACAAATATAGTGTTTTCATGCTATAAACTTCAGATTGCTCGTTTTCATGATGTAGAGCTGGTTTTATGCTTATAAAGTGTTTCATGTCGTTATGTCAGTATGAATTATGTTCGACGACTAGTAGGAAAAACTCTTTACCCCCTGGAACTTTTGTTATACGTATCTGTAATTTATTTTCTTGTCTTCATACTTTATTGTTGAAAACATTATAAATGTAGTGTTGATCGATTATCACAGGTGTTACATCTATATCCTAGTTTAACGACGATGACAACAAATTAAGTTTAGAATACAAATGAGACCAAGGAAATATTTTAAGATATAAATCAAATAAAGTTATTTTATTATTGCATTATTGATTAATGAAGTGACAGAAAAAATATACAGAAAATATTATTTTATTAAAGAAATTTCTCAGTACTCAAAAATGATCTGAATCTGACGTATTAAAAATATGAAAATAATCTGGATCATTTGTGAGTATTCTTAATTAACGCGTTAAAAAAACTGATATGAACGTAAACAACTAAAGACTTTTTGTGATATTCGTCCAAGGTCGTAAAGCTTTAATTATTTCCACTTTAACGTCACTCTCACTCTGATTGTCTATTATCTATTATCTATTCTATTCTATGTGCAGATGGATTAAAGAAATTCAGTTTATTTATACACCACTGATGTAAATATATAACATAATCACTTGATGATTAATTAAAATTCACAATTCACTGTGGTTCTCGGGCAACAATAATTATTGTGATTATCACTTGTCAAATTTTAAAACAGTAATATTTTTTTAGATTTATAATAAAATTCAAAATCAGCCATACTTGTAAATGGCATGTCGTGCCTCTTATAATTCTAGCGATAGAGGAACTACAGAAATATTACTGTTTTAAAATTTGACAAGTGATAATTACAATAATTTTTTTATTACGAACATATCAACACTTAATATATGTAGTGGACACAAGCGTATAATGATTCTGAACCTTAGCCTCGAAACGTTGTTGTTGCCCGAGAACCATAGTGAATTGTGAATTTTAATTAATCATCAAGTGATTATGTTATATATTTATACCAGTGGTGTGTAAAAAAATAAAATTGTCTCGAATTATTTATTTCTTTTTGATTGTTTAATGGACGTTATTTGTATTAAAACTGGTATGAAATAATATTTTAAGTATTTCTGAGGTAAATATGTATTTCCCTGACTGAATCTCCAAAGCGAGCACCTAACTTCTTCTCCCTTCATTTATTCGCTCACGATTGTTCCCTCTGGTGAGAAAAATCACCTCTCGTGATGGCCACGTGACCGTAACACGAAACGTCATAGAAACCCCTCGATTGCTGAACTTTAGGGAACGATATTAGAGACCGACGTGTGTGACGATGAAGGGGCGGGGTCAACGCAACCAAAAGCATCGCACGCTACACAACGTTGTTAATCTTCATTCGCGCCCATAAACATCTCCCCGCGTCTATTCAAAGTACTGCTGCTGTCTTAAATGCCACATCGTTGTCAGAATATGTGTTTTGTTGATTACAAATTAGTTGGTATTCTGTTAATGTTATAACACGTACCGAGCTACTTTTATTCTTATCTTGTTCTGAATGTTAAATCCGCCTCTGCTTTAGGGTTCCTTAGGAATTGATGGGATGTCCCTTGCTTGCTTCCGGAGAGTAATTAGTTTATTGTCGTTCGCGTGTTCATACGCAGTTTGTGACGGTTTTTCTGATAATAAATTTATTTCTATATAGATGGATAAGGAAGTGGCAAGTTGCCTGAAGATTGCTATTGCTACGGAGCTTGTAAACCTTGCAATGCTCTCACATCAGCCACTCATCTCCGATGACTTTCTATTTCTCCGATGACATCTCCCCATATCCGATGACTTTCTATTTCGTTGTCTCGTAATTTATGTACTGCAGTATTGCAATATTCGTAATTTTATGCGTCCACATAGTATGCCACTCATTGCCTTTGTCGTGCTTCATTATTGGCATGCATCGCCTTTATTGTGTATCTTTCCAACTTTGCACATNTGCCTTTGTCGTGCTTCATTATTGGCATGCATCGCCTTTTTTGTGTATCTTTCCCACTTTGCACATCGCCGCGTATCATAGTTGTCACCTATCACTCTGACCATCATTGCCAGGCATTTGCATAGCAACGTATTCCTCGACCACACTCTTTTATCCTCTTGACACTTCTGCTATGTATTCTCGTTGCCAATCATCGATCTTCTAATAATATAATTCTTATAATTGAAATGTCTTTGTATAATCATCAAATTAATTTTTTTCTAAATTCTCAACCCATTATATTATTTCTAATTACTGAAACAATTGTAAGTAAGGAGACTGGAGGAAAACACCGCTTTGGCTACCCACTGGATTTGAATATAAAAATTTTATCATAAAATCAAAATAACCTTCCCCAAATTGTAATCCTATCACTTTTTCCCCTTGAAAAGTAGCATGGTTATTCAAACATAATTATCCACTTTTAGTTAAGGTCCTGCTAACCGAATCGCTGATACATAAACCCTAAGTAAACTAAGCGCTACTGTCATTCCACACGTATATTCTTTTCCTCTTTCTCTCATTCCTCATTAATTAATACTGGTCGGAACGTCGTGAATATCGTGGTTACTTTTCCTCTTTGTTGTTCATCTTCGTTGCCACTTACCTGTTGCCACGAGTCCCCGTTGCCACTGACCGTCGATGCTAAAGTCAGGTATATACCACCCATTATACAGACAATTCTTGAACAAGAAATGGATATGAAGTAGATGACATCACGCTTGACGTCATCTGTGCGTACAGAAAATGGACGTTACGAAATAGGCGTTTACATTGTATTGGACGAGAAATGGGTGCTGTTAGTTGTCTCTCAACGCCACCGGGAGCGCAACAAACAACTTACCTCAACTGGGCCACCAATTCTCTGAACATGTAAACAGAATTCGTTTATAAATGAATGATTCATTTATTACAGTGTTTCGTTCTCTATGATTGATTTCCGAAGTTCAACTAACCAGAAAATACAACTAAGCATAATATTTTATCCACGCAACCGACTCGAGAGAAGCAGAGATGCCGCTAGGAGTGCGTTAGTCAATATGTGCATCTAGTACTGAAAAATAAAGGGTACTGGAATATTTCCATACAATTTACATCCAGTCTGGTATGTATCGCACGAAACAGTTCGTGAAATGGACCGTGTAAAGCGGGCTTAATACACATAAGCATGCATCCTCAATAAGTCATTGCAACACACCCTCGTTGTTGCCAGTGTCTGTTGCTAAACATCCTCATTGTCACTTATCATCTTTCTAATTGTCACACTCCGTCCAAAATCAATCATATTTCTCATCACCTCAAGTCTCCATCACATGTGTTGGTAAACGCCACCCCCGCGCCTTGTCGTCGCCCTTGATCCCATCCCACACGTCCTTAGCTGCCGTCCCCTCGGAGTCGGGGTCCAGCGCTGTAATTGATTTATCAGGTGGAAGACGCTACGAGGCACTGCGGCGACGCCAAGGCAACTGGAAACGGTTGTGGCGGTGATAATGATACATGAGGCGATAAGACGGCGCTCAAGCAGAGGCGGTTTCGGTTGCGCTGGATACGCGTGACGAAAGACATTCTACTCTAATGGGACTTGGCGAAGAATATTGGTGAGGAGAACATTACGATGGTAACGGTGAGCCTAAGATTAAGAAAATGGAGAAGATAGGATTCTAACAGATTAGCGTGTTTTTTTTCTGCCCAGCTCGGGTTAATTATCGATTGAACTATAGTTTTTGTACTACAAGTAACGTCCATTGTACAATCAAATTAAATAAATAATTTAAGACTTACGACCTTTAACGTACGAGTATTGTGCAAAAAGGTTTCTGTAGTTTCTGCTCTTTTGTAAACTTATTTTACTCTTATGTTTTCGTTTAATATTATGTTCAATTGCTCTGTTGTTACGTTCCTTGTCATAGTTTGTACCACTTGGCGACGACTTCAGTATAAAGTCAAAACGTTGTGGACTTTAAGTTACAAAATACATAGTATTCGTCCGTTAAATGTCGTAAGTATTTAATTATATATTTAATTGTTTTTGTGTTGTAAAAAATAGACATGTTAATGGAAATATAGAAACGACATTCCCGAATTTTCTTACGTAATCTAGTGATGTGCCGATTCCAAAATGTTTCTATTCCAAGTTCGAATCCACAATTTTTTACCTCGATTTGCAAATTCAAAATTCGATCCTGATCTTAAAAATTAGATTTATATTCTGTAATTGTATCTGACTTAGAAGAAGAAGAAATTGTTTTATTGTACCAACAACATTTAACTGTCAGTAACGTTTTATTTTTTACTATTTTAAGCAATAATACGTCTATGTATATGTACATGTCATTCAGTGAGTTTAAATCCAAAGATAGAATACACTGCTCAAGAGCTATCATATCCTTGCTTTTCCCAAGTATCCCATATTTGTTTTTACCTTTGTTTATCGGGTTGTATGAACATTTGTTACTCATTCGGTTCCAATAGGACAATATGTTCGTGAACATAAGCAGAAATTAATTCAAAAATCGTTCCACACTATAAAATGAATATTGTGTAACCCATATAAAATAAAGTGAAATTATATTATTGAATTTTCTTATTCTTTTGATCTTGTATGAATGGAGAAATTCTGTTTGAATCTGAAGCAGAATGAATATTAATGAAAAATGGTAATAAATGATACAATTTTTTGTGTAACAAAATTACTGTAATAGCTATGTCGTGTGTGACACAACTTGGATACCTATCTTTAATCCTGTTAGTATCCCACATATAATGTCTTCGATTTTGTAATGTGCAATCGACGCATTAAGTTCAATTATGATCTAGAACTCTAATTGAATATATTACTTTATTTACATAAGTGACTCCAGAAAAATGACAGTACAGAAGATGACGTCGCCCGGTTACTATTCAGTAGTCGTTCAACTCCATTGGGGGTGGCAAAGCTGGACGCAGTTTGCTACCGCCCTGCGTGATCGCTACGCACGACGATGGTCGTAAAAATCGGGGTGAGATGTCGCCATTAACGTCAACGAAGGTCGTAACGAGAGAGTGGACATTGTCAACGCCGTGGGGGTTGAGGGTGGAGTGACTACGAGGAAGGGGAAGATGAGCTATGATACGACGACTCTAAGTTTCCTTGATTATATGTTTCTGGTCAGAGCCTTCATGGTTTAACTGCGATCCTCCTCTATTGATCCCTAACAGATTCGTGGATTGTAAGTCAGAAGCGTAGCCAGATGCGAGATTTACATACCCATCCTGAACTCTTGGTTCTTTATGCATGCAACTGATTATTAATTATCCATTTATTGATAACATAACCAATTAACAAAATGAAATAAATAAATTGGAGCAATTTAAGAAATAAGGATGACTTAAAATATTATCAATAGTTGTTTTTTTTGGGGGGGNAAATGACTGCGGACCTGTTGTAAGATATATATCCCGTTCCCGATCTCAATATTCTCAATATCCTATTATATAAAACTAAAACGATATTTACTAAACCTAAAATTTATATTATTTACATAAACTCGGTCTGAAAGTGAAAGTTGACTTTTAGATTAGATGAGACTCATGTTGAGCCAAGAACAATTTTGTAAACCGAAAATCATTGTAAAATTTTGAAATTGACTTCCTTATATTGAATTAGCCTACCAGATTCTTAATCGTCTAGAAACACGAAACTCTGAGTAAATCCCTTGCATATGATCTAAAAAAGGGTATTATACACCATTAGGCCCTATTTCTTTCGAAGTTATTGATAGTATTAAGAGTTTGCCATTATTTATCATCTACAAAAGTTAAGCTTTTCTTTCAATCGTGCATCGCCTTAAAAGCATAGTACAAATAAGTAATTATGACCTACGAGAAAATTATTGTTCAATTATGTATGTAAGTGTCCCCTTGTGCAATAAGCTAGTGCAATATTATATCGATTACAATATTGACGATGAAATGTTTCGCTATTATTATAAAATATTTACACATGTAAAGTAGTGAAAATATCACGTTATCAATGTAGCTATAAAATCTTGTTTTATTGACAGAAATGTCTAAGTTAAAATGTATTTACTCTATAGCGTGAATAATGTTCAGTAACTTCCGTTTTTACATACGCGTTGATATCGTAGAAAATCGCGTACTATCAGCAAATGTCATTCTCGGAACAAACGTCGTATAATCAAGAAGGGTCATAAACGGCACGTTCCCTTTGAACACATTCATAAATACGTCATTAAAAATTTATTTTGATTATATCACTTTTTTATGTTCTTCATAAATGTTCTAAGAATATGTGATTCAATGGAATTGAGTGTTTATCGGAACCAGATATTGTCTTATTCTTTCCATATCTTCTCATTCTAATGATAACAAAGAAGACCACATTTTATGGAAGAATCAAAATACATCATTTACACCTGTGGAGTTACGGTGAAGTACAATTTTAGCTTTAAAGTGTTATTGGGATCTTATCGAGATAATGATTTTTACCTCCATTTACATTTTGAACACGCGAAGGTG
Source organism: Laupala kohalensis (assembly GCA_002313205.1). Taxonomy (NCBI): domain Eukaryota; kingdom Metazoa; phylum Arthropoda; class Insecta; order Orthoptera; family Trigonidiidae; genus Laupala; species Laupala kohalensis. The sequence goes on from NNCF01126527.1 coordinate 177,992, forward strand.
AATCAAAATGTGTATAACGAGTTGAGATGGAATGGAAGTTGGCGTTGCCAATCATTTCGAGCGTTAAAGGGCGTTGTCTCGCAGTAAGGGAGTTATTGCTGGATAAATATTGCAACTGCCTCTAAGAGATTGGGAATATTTCGTGATCTCTGGTAGTGCTATCTGAGATTGGTTTCAATATATACTTAAAGCTAATATTACGGTTGTGTTCATTAATTCAGTAGTCCCATTTTGGTCCGAGTTTTTCTCCGTTATTTTTTCAGGTAGAGGCAGATTTTTACAGGTTTTCTAGGCTCTTGTCTAGGGGCGGCACTTATTGAAATAATAAATTTAGAATTTAGTGTAATTTTTATACTTGCGATTTAGAAAGAATATTTTCGAAATAATCTATAGTTCGATAATAATACGTACAAATTTGTTGAAATATATATATATTTTAAAACGTAGCTAATCCAAAGAGGTTTGCTGAATTTTCCAATGCGCCTCTCCCTAGGGCCCTTGATCAAAATTGATGGGATGGTCGTTTTGCTTGCTTTGAGAGTAGAACGCGATAATACGCAGTTCCTATTGCTTTTTTGACTCATATTTACTCATACATGAGTGATAGTGGGAAGGAATTTTGTTTAATTAATCATGTAATATTTTCCTTGTTTATATCGTGTAATCGAATGAAGAATTGTAAGTGGAAATGAATTCTTGATGTGTAAGTGCTTACATATGTCGTGTAATAATTTGCGTTTATGGTCATAATAAAGTAACAATGCTTCTTTTATTCGGAAAATATAACACAAATAAACGTTCTTAATTTCCATATTCTCTATCCGAAAAGCTGACGTAGTAGGATTGTATTTTTGGGGAGTTTTCTTCCACACTTTGAAAGGAGTTGAGAAGGAGTTGTAAAATATATTTTAGGGATGTCCTCCTCCTCAAATTATTTTTCCATCATTTTCTTTCTTCTGTCCCAAAATATCCCTCCACATTCTATTCTCTAACGACAACCAGACCGACGCGTCTAGTCATTTCGGAAATATATCGATATCGTACAGTGTGGTCGATTACGAGAACAAGCCTTCAAATAAAGAAAAAAATAGCCGTTTCATCGCTTCTCTGCGCTTTTTGATGACGTTGCCCACCGGAAGCGGTCTCCCACTCCAATTCCCTTCCGCCATCCATGCAACCCCTTCGTCGGGGGTGGTCGTCAAGGCTCGTGCTTTGGGGATGGTCGTTAGCAACTGTCCGTTTCGGAATTGGGAGTACTATATAGTTGTGGTGGAGCGTAACGAAGAAATTGGGTAGTTTAATTTGTTTTGAGCATTTTTATATTCTTCCGCAGAAAAGAAAAAAACATTAGAACTCTTATATCAACTTACATAAGGTAGAAACTTATGATATGTTACGGGCTTTTATATTGTTTGCAAAATAAAGTAGCGGTATATATAAATATATATATTTGTACGTCATTCTCAGCAGTATTGCAATTAATTTCTACTTCAATTAATCTATTAAAAAAGTTACCGTAAAACGGCATTACTTTATATGTTTTTGTAGTTTTTTTTTNATAGAACAACGTGTCCTTTGGTCAACAAATATATAACAAAATCACGCACCCTCACAATTTTATATATACTAACCTCGAGTGTGGGGTTTCTTTGACAAGGCATTAAAATGCAACTTATGACAAAGATCCAAAGCGTTAAGGTTACTTTAACATTTTCATATAAATATTATAATGTTTTATGCATTACACATGGATATAAAGAAAATAAAACGATTTTTTAAATCAATTTTTATTAAGGAAACATTTTACATTGAGATAACACATACTTAAGGCAATATTATAAGTACATAATCAGTCTTATAATTTTTTTTGGAACTAGAATCAACTTTGGCAACATTAACAATCAACTTTAGTAATTAAAATATAATAAATTTGAACGATAAATTCGAGAAAGAAAAGAAGAAAAATATTAATTATTAATCTGTTTCCTCGCACACCATGCACTCGTAGGCAGGATTTGATTGGTCGAGCCTTTGTTGCCGTAGACCCGATTTTTGCAAGTGATGCAGCATATCCAGTCTGCGACATGGTGGTAGAACCGGAAGCCACACATGCAGATGTAACAGAGGTTGGTGTCCTTTTTGTTTTTCTTTTTGCCCTTCTTCTGGCGGACCAAAACACTCAAAGAAACATCTTCATCGGTATCGCTAGCGTTTATGCCGTATTTTGGCGCATTGTTAAAGTAGAAAAAAAACTGTCAAAGTTACTCGTAAAGTCAATTTAGCCCCGTTTTACGGTAACACTCTTATTTATAAAAACTAAATGTATCTAAAAAGAATTCGTGGATGGGAAAATATATACACTTCACAAGTGTGTGTTCAAGTAGTCTACGTTACCATATTAAACTGGATGCATGGTGACAATGAAATTTTTTAAATTAATGTAAAAATAATTAATTTTTTTAATACATAGCCCGTCTAGATTTTAAGAATACCTGTCACATAAAAAGAAAATTGAAATTTTTGGGGGACATGAACGAGTCAAATAGCGCTGGAAACCCAAGTTAAAGTTTTGCTCAGAATGGCCAGAATAAGCAACACTTTCTCGAATGAGAAAATGAAATTGCTCCATGGTACACAATAATGTTCTCAGAAAAGTATAGTATATTACAGGCTATTCACAAGTATTTAGTATTAGGGAGTAGAAGTTTCATGAAATCGATTGCATTTCATTCACTTTATATGTGAACTTTGGTGTGCACAACATAAATAATACTTTTTCTCGTATTTATTTAGAAGAATTTTGTTCATTTGGTTCCATTTAACTTAAAATATGTTTTTGATTTTGCAACATGTATTTAATAAATCTATTTCGACAATGAAATCATTCTTCGACTTTTTTGTATTTAACCTCAAAACGACTCGCAACAGAAATGATCTAATATTAAATTACGTCCACGGTGTTCTTATACGAAATAGTAACCAAAATATGTCATATGTCATTGCTATAAGATATTTTTTTATAAATTTCTTTTTATCTCTCGTTTTTTCTTACCAATGACCCCAAATCAGGTATAACGAAGAAGATTATTTCCTGAACAGGCACGAAATTTTAATGTTAATTTCAACTATGTACTATTATGTAGTTTTAGAACTCAAATTGAATTTACGGTAACTGATTTCCAGGGTACTCAACTCTCGGCGTGAACTTTAATTTTTTATTTTACTCATATTCCATTATTGATTTTCCTTGTTGAAAATTATTCTTTCTTAGTACGTTTTTATTTATAATTTTATTTTTTTGTGCTGACTACTAATTAATGTTTCAATATATTATATAATTTCATTCCATTTTAATTTGTTATTACATTCACAAAATTGCATCGATACACATTTATTTATTTTTGTAACAACGCTGACATTGGCCACCATGCGGCCGAATTCCAGACAATACTCTGTTAGTAAATTAGTATGTGTAGTACTAATACATACTATTTGTAAATTAGTAGTTTATAGTATTATTAGTATTACAGATAGTATTATATTCTTTTAGTAAGTATTCTATAGTAAATTCATAAATTGCCTTCCAGAAGTTACGGCTAGATGAACTTAGACGAAGTCATCTATTTATATTGAATTTATTATGTTTATTTACCTTAATACTGAATAATTGTTTATTGCCCACTGATTGGTACTAACATAATATTCGCATGAACCCAGTAGAAGTAACACTTTTTTGGAAATACACACACGTTTCTCTGCTATAGCACGTCCGCACATACATTTCTTTTTTGAAAAAATAAAAATAAAATAACATTTCTTGGAAAAGAGGCGGAGACGAGTGAGTTAACCTTGTGTAGCAGTTCCACAGGAGCCAGGGAGCACATCAGTGCTTATATCCTCGACGTGTGTATCTGCACCCGGAGGCGCCAGCTACAAGCGAAGGGGAATGCGTCGTAAAACCGTAAGCTTCTGCGTGGAAGAAGGGCGATGGCAAGGCGATAGGGCGCTGTTGAAGGGCGTGGCGGAGGACCACTCGGTCGACAGGATAGCGACGCGAGCTAAATCGGGCGAAGGATGCACCGACCGTGGGAAAACGGGAGATGAAGAAGGAACGCTTCTCAAGATGACGGAAATAGAACAACACAAACAAGTACATACAGTTCAACTCTTCACTCTATTAATAATATTTTTACTTGTATTTTTTAAATTTAATTATAATATTTTTCAAATTATTCAAAATAAGAACAAGCAACCCGAGTTTTTAGCAGATAAATTATTATCAAAAAATTGTGATAAAATTCACTGCATGATACAATTTGGAATATAAATTATATGAGAGTGGAGATGAAACGTATAGTAGTTTCTCACATTTTACGTTTCATATCAGAGTTGTACATTTGTTCTTCAATAACCTTGTATTCTAAATTGTGAAGTGCTGTGAATTTTATCTTAATTTGATAATAAATTATCTGCTAAAAACGCAGGACCCAGATTCATATTGTTAATACTCCACTCTATTATTTACTCGTTTATTACGTAATTATTATAAAAATTATTGTAATAATTTGTGTAATAATTATGTAATAAACATTCTATAAAATAATAAAACTTTATAAATAATAATTTTTTTATAATAATTACAGATTATAATAAAAATATATTGTTTCCAAAAATACATATTTTTATTATAATCTAGGTATGTAATTTCACAAATCTAGAGCGCGCGAAAAAAGAAGCTTCAGAATATTCCCGAAACGGTGGGTTCCTGGAAGAGTAATACCCTTCGGGTACAAATAGGAGACAGTTGAGAGTAGTAGAGTTTATTACATCAGAAGATAGAAGGATCAGATGAGTTTGTGGTGAGCAGGAGACTTTTAGCATTTTAATGAGTGCATTGTGAATAAACCATCGAGATCAGTTGTGCGAGGTGTTGATGCTCGTCTTGGGTTCTCAACAAGTCACGAGTTTGCTTCCTGATGACCCGTGGCTTATAGTGGATTGGTATACCGACCGTCAGGAGTTCGACGTCTACGCTTACGCGTTCCTGAACATGAGCTCATATCGCTCAAGTTCTTCAGCTGATTGGATTCAGGGTTGGAATGCCTTTCCTTAGCTTTCCCCAAAATGTCTGTGTATCCATTACTAACCTCAACATATCACTGAACTACTGAACTTGTTTGTGATTCGTGCTATGATGCATTTATTCCACAGCTTCTCGCCATAATTTATCAGCAAGTGAATATGTGTCGTGCGTTAAAGCTTGATATTATTCACACTATTAAATTGAACCTACGCTGGAGGTACGTGTCTGAGACGCAGTATTGAGGTTTATTTCTTGTATATTTCTTAACCTATGCAATTGTGTATCATCTTGTTATTTAGGTAATATTTGGCTTTATTTCTGTGAATAGTCTGCTCTCTCTTTGCCCTTCGAATTACTTCATAATTCAAATATCGATGGAACATTTCTTTATATTCCCTCTGGCGCTCAATATCGCTTGCACACTGTGCAACCGGATTGTAACTGAAGATCGATGGTTACAATATTTTAACAGACGATTATTAAGAAGTAATCGTTCTCATCAAATATTGATTCTTGTCTGAAACATCAAATTTTTTATTTGGGCTGAAATGAATAAAATTGCACATTTTTAATTGATGTTGATTCTCGTTTAATTATTTTCTCATATTTCAAGAGCAACTACCTAATTCTTTGGGACTATTTTTTACAAATATTTATACGCATCATTTTCCAAATTACTATGCATAGCTGGTTATATTACAACCAATTTGTCATATGGGGATGTTTTAAAATACATAATGACCATTTCTTGGATTCCACCTAGTATATAATTTTGAATACATGGACTATCACTCAAATCCTACCGGATAATTTTGTACTGATAAGTTGCAAAACATTTACGTGATTGGTATGTAAAAATATTTAACATGTTTTTCGTGATACCATGTTTATTTTTAATTTTATTATTGTTCTCTGTTCTATTATGGTCGATGTATACTTGAAACAGTTCTTCAGTTCATTATCGGAGATTGAAGATTGCTAACAGAGACAGTGACACGCCTCTCAGTAAAGATGAAAAGCCTCTGTCTAACCGTCAACTCCAATTTGAATACGCCAAAGAACAAGAAGAAGTAAATTTTTTTATTTAGTTTTTAGTTTTGTGAATCATGTTGTTGTGTATATTTTCACTTAAGATTACGTGAATACCCTTGCGATTGCGGTATATTGACATAATATATTATTATATATCTAAGATTTAACGCTAATTACGTGTATCATTATTATTTTATTGAGTTATATAAGTAAAAGTTAAATAAACAAATTACTAGTATTTACATTATTTACGTGTACAGTCATAATTTAATACAACTATTTATTTCCACCTTTTATATAGACAAATTTATTAAATATCACGACGTTTCAGCAATTGATTACTGCCATACACTGTTATCTGACGCCATATTCACTGATGATGGTAGTAATTATTGTGATATTTAATAAAAATTGTCAAAATAAATTTTTCTAGGTAATTACCTGTATATTTATGCGCCCAACATTTCAGCTATTATGTCGGTTTCATAAGGTCATATAAGGTAATAATAACCTAGTAATATATCATGAATGTCATTGTAATATACAATAATAGAACAAATAAAATCAAAATGAAAAACCATACACGAAGAAAATTACACGATAGGCAATTTACACATGTGGGTAATTATAAGGTTGTTACATTAATCCATTTTCCACATTTAGTGATTTTACCGAATAACCGAAAAAAAGTTGTCAAGTGAGTCTGAAGAACAAGTTATTGCTAGTGAGATCTTCCGATGCTCTTCACTTAGTTTGAAAGAAAAACGTAAATTTTATGAAGACGACTCCTTTCAATCTTGATGTAGCAACGACCTGAGAAGGAACAGGGTACTTCTTCAACAACGCGAGGAGAACCTCGTGAATAACGTCAGTAAAGGCCATCTCGAGAATTGAGGCTGCGCGAAGGAAGATAAAGATGATGCAAACGCAGGGGTCTTTGGAGGCGACGTATACCAGTTGAATGTGGTATATCATTGTCAGGAGCCGTGTTGGGGGACATGATCATGACAACGGGTGGGATTACAATGGCGCATTGGTGTAGCCCGAGACAGGAGTGGGGTTGGAATCTAATACTCCTAACTTCCCAATCCCCCCCCTCCCCGTCGTTTTAACCGATTGACTGGAACCATCCTTAATTTTGAGCGATCAACTAGGCATCGGTACTGTTGATGAATGAACTTTATCGATCTGTGCCGAATAGCAATAGTTGGGAAAATAGGGGCATACATAGTTCCAAGTAAATGGTTATGATATTATCTGGGTCTGCATCAAAATATCAAAGAAAAACAAATATGTGAATAGAACAAAATGTCAATTTCGGTATCCCAAAAATTGGGGGTGCCAAATCATGATCCATACGTTACTCAGCGCTATTTGTCAAAATAATTTCTGTTATGAATTTCGGATCATGGTTTTTGGTATGTAGTGTAGAAAAGTAAGAAATTGCTGACAAAAACGTACTTAATAGCATATTCTTTGGGCAATATTTATTATAAAATGTTTCAATATCATGTATTACTTCATTACTTTAATAAATATCTAATTCATTGACAATAAAGTTAATAAGAACTGCTCATGACCGTGTGTAAAGAATAGCAATAAGTTCATTTTCTCTCCGGAAGCAAGCAACGACCTATCTCTTCAATTCCAATCAGCGTATTTATGGTTCGTATTGTAAGCGTATCTTATTCAGTGAATTTTTGTTTTTGTCACTATACTTCACAGTATTGTTGAATAATTAGTACAAAAAATATTTTCTCATTCCTTTAACTGTTTGATTTTTTATTAGAATTAATGATAATACAAACGATGCTTCTCTTTCAACAACTCAAAAAAAAAAAACTAGCAATCTCTCGAAGAACTTGAAATGGAAATAAAATTTACTGCTTAGAAGGAATGAAAAAGATATGATCACGATATGCATTACGAAATAAATAATATATATTAGTATTTTCAAGAATATAATCACATGAAGTAGGCTGTTCCAAATATCTGCTATTCTTGTTACGTTGCAAAGATTTTCAGTATACTTATATCGACACCATGTTACAACCAATATCATGTCCGTTTTACCTAATAAATCATAAATTGTGCGAGACGAGTTGCAGAATGAATCCTGTAAGTTTTATTAATTTTTCACATGGTAAAATCTATTAAACATTTTCAAGGACTATTCGTTTCCGATATTAAGTAAAGTGTTGTTAGTGGAATTCTTTCATGGAATTTTTAAATGGGCCGTGTCTTAATTCCATCCACATTTCGGTAATAATTAATTCCTATTGACTAGAGACACAATTTGCAATGCACTTTCGTAAAAAGCGAGCAAGGAGAATTCGTTAGCGTTGGTGACATTGTCGTGTGAATTGATGGTGTCGTGAGAAGAGAAGTGAGAGGTTGGGGGAAGATTCGATGTTCGTCTCGAAACTGACACTTCGCTCTTTCCCTCAGTTCCAATATCTCGTGAGTGATACTCGGAGAAACATCTACACGCAACATTCACACGCAGCCTTTCTCACTTCATTTCATTTTCCCCGAGTTCTTCTTTCTCCTCACTCCAACTTCACTGTTTACTCCGAAAAATTTATTCCATTTCCTTTCCCAATACTACTTAAGTTATTCATGTTACGAAACAGTTATTGCAGAATTGCTAGTATTGTTGACAATTCGATCCCGAGACTTGACAGTGCTGCCTTTTTTCTTCGTATTAATGCAATTCTTTTTCCACATTTATTTAAACATATGTGATCAATACTTTGCTCAGCTTACGACCTATTTCATATATTACATGATTACACACACAACATACAAGATAATTAAAACTTAGAACAAAATAAAATGGTTGGGGAAACTTTCTTTAGAAATCTGAAGTACACATCAGAGTGCGAGGAAACCTATTATTCCAATGTCAGTGAGGGCTGTACCAGGGGTATTAGGATGTGTAACTCAAAATTACTGAAATAGAAAGATAAGGGGATTGCTTAACTCTGTCTGATGTGTCATCTGTTGCTTACCTGTCTCTGTCAGAGTATTTGTCATAACGTATTAGTTTTTTTCGGGTAAACGTAGCAAGACTGTGTTCTCCTGAATAATGGAAGAATCCTGAGGTAACACAGTTTTTTATTGTCCATCTAAAAACAAAATAGTTGAAATATATTGGAGAACCTAATTGAATCAACCAGAAAACATAAAATACGAAATGATATTTTCAATTTTTTTGTGCCATGGATAAATTCTGACGTCTGAAGTCCTAAGGAAAATGTAAAATCAGAATTATATATTAAAGACAATATTATATTTAATTTAAACTCCGATATTTTTTCTACTTTCATGAAAACCAAAATTTTTCAGAAGTTATGGCATAAAATATTACACTTCATTACCACATTCTTAGAAGAATCGATGACGTATGTCTATTGAACTGATGTATGATTATGAATGCTGAATCGTGTAGGTCAACACGTTCGCAGGAGATAGTTTCTCAAAATGAATTTCTCTTTCATTAATCCTATTGTAGAAAGTCAGGAAAACCGGACCATTGTGAATAATTGGCTTGCCAAAAATACCATATTTAATCAACATAGTTGCAGTCTAACCAATTGTACACCAGTATAAATTCAAGAGAGGAGTATTAATTTTAGATATTCATGGGTTATTATCTAACTTTGTAGTGTTCATACTTCACATTAATTTTCTTTTCTTTAATATGTACCAGGCACTTTCAAATGTGGATAGTTCATTTGAATTTTCGAATTGATTTGAATTCTTTCAGCCAATTGAAAGAATAATGAAAGTAAAATTTGTCAATAGAGGAAGAATAAAGAGAATAGAGTAAATCGGGATTTTAATTATGATTCGTTATTCGTGATTTATATTATTCATTGTTAGACATCATTCGATATTCCACTAGATTATATTTAATTGTTTTTTTAATGTTTACTCTAATTGTCATTAAATTTTAAAGCATTATCTTTCCGTGACGTCAACGATCATATGATTTGGTATAAGTTTATTAGAGTTTTTAAGCTAATAATAGAAAACTATGTCACCACGTAGTTATTTTAAAACCTCAATTTTAAAATATGTATCGGAAATATTTGATGAAGTATACTATCAACCACAGAGAATTCTTTTCAGGTAAAGTTTAACTTTTAATGTTTCGTGTTCCTCAGCCACAGTCCCGGCATCGTCGAGTGTTGAATACCTAATTATTGACCCGGAAAGCTTCCCGTGATTTTTGCTTTGTATCCGTCCCTTGTAAAAGGTCTTGAATATTTTAGATTTCTACGTCCGTGCGTATGATTGCGTATGTTTCTCCAATTGCATGTAATTAAGTACACTCACAACCCAAATATTGAGGAGACCGTTCACTAATAATGAGTCTTCACTTGCATTGCAAACAGAAAGCGGCACTTGCTCTTTGTTAGAGGTTGGAGTTCGTTCCCTCAGAGCAATTAATCCTCCGATTGGAGTAGTTATTTTAGGGGAGAACACCGTCGCCATAGGGTTTATATTATGTATAGGATGGTACCTGTGCCCTCATCATTGTCATTAACAACACCCAAAATTCAAATTGTTGATCATTCTAGCGTAAATAACATAATTACCCCTGATCTTGTGGTTAGTTGCTGAGTCAAATGTTTCAGCGTTGAAAGGAAGATAAGTGAATTGACTCAGAAAAATTTTACGATGGTTTTTCCCATTATTCTACTTGAACATACAGACATCTTCTTGTGTCGGGAGGAATCATTTTAAATATTATCACGTTAAATTAATAAAATATTATTTTTAGAGTATATCATTATAACGGGAAATATATTTTTTTTTCTATTATTTATTTGGTCATGAGAATACGAGAATAATAATGGACGAGATAAAAATATCCAAGAAATTTTATGCGTAAGAATGTGTTTTTTAAACAGAGCTTTATTGCCTAAAATATTTTATATCACTCAATCTTTTCTCTTCAGTCCTAATTTTAACGTCCCATTTTATTTCGTCCCCCCCCCCAAAAAAAAAATACAACCAAATCTACTCTACAAGGTTTTCCCATATTCCGTGCTTGATGTGGCGCTCTAAACACTGTAATTTTTGTAGGACGACATCTTCATAAAAAGCAAGAACAAGACTAAAGAAGCATTTTAGCGTAAGGGATAGACACGAACAGGGCAGGGTGGTTGGTCATTGTCCTGGTTGGGCGCGTCCTACGCGTTCTAGGACAAAGGACGCACGAACGTCATTCACGCAATGCGGAAGGGACTTCTTGAGTAAGGCAGACGAACGGCACCAAAGATTCGGTTACTATACGCAATGCTTTCAAAAATCAATGAAATGGTCACGAAAGTCATAATTCACGGTTATGGTTTTTTTCTAAACCTGCCCTTATCTTCTCCTATTAAAACGAAAAGTGAACATCCCTAATAACCTTTGAAAGTTTTTAAAAAAATTTAATTTCCATATCAGTGACTAGGTCACTATACAGGATGGTTTAGTGCAATAAAATGCAATGTATCACCTATACAATACTAGATAATTGTCATATGGTTAAGATTATGGGGAAGCCGTCCCGTCTGGACTCCACAAAGTCAATTTTGCACTTTTCATGGGCAGTATTAAATTTTTGAGCTATTTCATCATTATTAAAACTAATGTTGTTAGTCTCAGCAACCGCACATTTATGGGTAGAGATGACTTTCGACTGCATAGCAATGATCTTCAGTAATCTTCCTCGGGACCAGGAAAAGTGGCAATAAATGTATGAACGGTGAGACTGACTATGTTAGTTTTATCTTTCATTACACCAATAATACTTCTCCAATACCATCTATATTTCATAATTGTTTCATTAAAGCATTTATTTTCTTAACTTTTGATGAATTTGTCATAAAGGACAGAGTTTCAAAGGTAAATAGAAATTGCGAGGGGTTGCAGTGTCCGTGAAACCCCATTTTGTATTAAAATTATAAATGATTCAACGGCTCATATCACGAGATTGTAAATTATCTTGTGTAGATAAAACTCTTGTAATATTTTTCATTGAATTATTCAAGTGCCGAATGTAAACTTTCCTTAAATTTAGGATGTAACACGAAAAGAAGAATTTTATGCACAAGTTTTGCTCAATCCCATCATTCTAGAAAATTGAAAGAACTTTCTGTTATTACCGAGAGAGAATTCTTAAATAAGCTTTATATGTCACGTCAAGTTTTCTTTTCGTATAAAATATTTCTGAATGTGTCACCTGCTACTTTCACAAGACGACCGTTCATTGTCATGCTTCACTTGTACGTGCATTCCGTGATTCCAAAGAGAAAGAACTGGAAAGTTATTAATTTGTTTTGAGATACAGAAGAAGTATACTGCTTTTGGACGACATTAATTTGCCATTATATTTTGAACTCTTCAAACAACTCTCGAGGAATCACGACATCTATACTAATATATAAATGCGAAAGTGTTCTTTCTATCTTTCACGACTAAACCACGGAATCGATCTTGATGAAATTTGGCAAGGAGATAGTTTACATGATCAAAAATGACATAGGTTAACTTTTATTTTATAAATTTATGTAAGAAAATGTAGAAAATTATTTTTGACGATGAAAATAAATAAAATCTGGGGAGGGGGACAGTTAGAGATAGGTGACTACAATGAGTGGCAGTATTGTTCGCAGGATAGAGTTATTCAAATAATTCCGTTACAACATACGTCTACCTTCAAAAATTAACCTGAATTATCGAAAGTAAAATAAAAAGTTGTGAAAATAGACGCGTTAAAATACTTCAACTTAAGAAAGTAATTTATATATGAAAGAATAAATCTTCATAAAATTAAATGGGTTCATTGTTTTGTGCATTTGACAAAGATGAAAACTATATTTAAATTGTAAAATTTGGACGTGTAGTTTAGACTTAACAAGCGTGTTTATTACATAGACCGACCTACATACTCCCTCGGCGGCGGACCCTATCCAGATGACATCGAGCGGCGCCAGCGCTACTAGGAAATGAGTTGGTTTTCATTTCATAGTCATCGGATGAAGGTGCTGCGTATTGTTTCCCTAGATATTTAAAATGTATATATATATATATATATATATATATATATATATATATATATATATATATATATATATATATATATATATATATATATNATAAGTCCTAGTAGTAAGTATTTTGTACGAAGTGCACGATTCTCTCAGTAACTACTGAACGTATTTCGTTCCAGTATTCACTAGTGGATAGTGTTTCAAGATAATGATTAAGATGGATATAGATTGTGTAAATTAGTCGATCTGCGGTGATTAATATTGATGAAGTCACCAAAAACAATCGTCATCGAGGTATCTCCCGAGCTTTGCGTAAATGATTAAGATTCCTAAGAATAAAATGTTGGAGCAAGTTCTACAAAACAGTGCGACGACTTATGCTTCTCAACAGATGTATAGAATAAGTACTGTTTGAAGAAGTATTTCAACAGAAGAGGATTTTTAGGTATAAAAATATAATGAATCTCCATAAAATGAAATGCATTTTTTTCTGTAATGTGCATTTAACCAAAAAAAAATTGCCCCAACATCTACCGTTAAGTTTATATTTTTCAAGAGTGTTAATAAACTTGCGCTCATATCTCTGTATAAAGAACACACTATTAAAAAAACCTTAGATGTGCTGTTTTTCCTACATTAAATTGTAGCGAAGAATAAATTAATATTACCACATCCCAGTTGACGTGGATTGTTCGTTGGAAATGAATTATGCAAGTTAGGAACATGCCGTATTTTCTTGTTGAATTGACATAACGACTCCATGCACATTCTGTCGTGTAGCATAATCAGCGTACTAACAATTTATTATAGAATTCAAAGAAAACATTATACTATGAAAATCATGTTTTAGATACCTTAGATCTTAAAAAACGTTTTATTAAAAAAAACAGCGAGTTAATTTTTATCTGCTCTCTTTAACCTCAACTATTTTTTCATGGAATTATTGAAATTAGATAAATATGTTAAATGAACTTACTTTAAAAAGTCTTTGATTGAGATACATAGTTCTTCTGAAATTAATGGGACACCATTCCAACCCTGTGTGTTTTGCATATTTATGAGAAAAAAAATCCAAGAAAGGAAAATTTTTTTTCTGTCCTTCTCGGCTCTCGAACTACTTACACCGTGTTGAAACTCCTTACTCCACAGCTGCGCTTGGCGATGTAGGTGGTGCGTCGCCGAGCTGTCTGGTGACATCCCATCACCCCCCTCCCCGGTGACTGTAGCACGCGCTCAGCTACACGCGTGACTCAACGGAAACGGAAGCGCACTTCCCAAGGTTCCCCGAAAAATTGTTTCCACGCCCGCTCTTCAACGGAAACTCTGTAACGTTCTGTCTTTGACCTTCGTTACGTTAGAAAGTGAGATGGAAGGGTATTTTAAAGACACTCGATTACGAAACTGATTCATTGGTTTGTATACCCGCTTTAGTGATTGAATTGAATTGTATTATTAATTGAACTACAATTATATAAAGACATATTGATTCGATGTCAACCGAAATGTAAGATAAGTTTTCCTCTAATTGATTTTATTTCAGATTAATTCTGAGAAAGACAGAGAGATGTTTTCGTAAAATATCGATTATCACATATATCTACTTATAGCATTCTTCTCGACGAAAGCATGGTTAAAAATGTGCATTGTACTTCGTTTATTGATGTAAAGATGAACTGTTAATAACTAAACTCGTAAGTACTTTGAGTTAAAAAATTACTGGTGCATTATACACTTTTCAGATCAAAAGAGACATAAAATTGTTAGGAATATATACTTCTAGGGTCCCGATTTTGATTCACATATTTCTTTACTGTGTTAATAACTTTCAAACTTATTGCCGCATTTATGAAAACATTCTCACATTTATTTGTGAAAACATACGTTTCTCAAACTGACAAGAAATGAATTATTGGCAACATATTTTATAGTATAGTTTTGCTATGTCTGTATTCATTGTAAACGATAAATATCTTGGGTTATTTATTTTATGTCTTTTCTTGACTGTCTTGAACAGCGATGTGAAAAGGGGATTGATAGATATCAGTGTTTTATATGCTTTCCTTTCTTGAGTTATTATAGGAACACACTCCATCGTTGTGTCGTAATACCTAAGTTCATGTATTATTAATTGTAATAATAATTATTCCTGAAATATAAAATATAAAATGTGTTAATAATTTAAGAACATTTTTACTCATATTTAGATTTTAGTATTTCCACATAAAAGTGAATATATATATATATCTATTATGGTATTGTGAATGTTTGTGTTGATGTTATCTTTTAATGGGGCTTTAGGGCTCGCCAACATCGAGGTCATTAGAACCCTTGTTGA
The DNA here is from genome assembly GCA_002313205.1 of Laupala kohalensis. Classification (NCBI taxonomy): domain Eukaryota; kingdom Metazoa; phylum Arthropoda; class Insecta; order Orthoptera; family Trigonidiidae; genus Laupala; species Laupala kohalensis. The sequence goes on from NNCF01126527.1 coordinate 193,491, forward strand.
TGTTATGTTAATGAATGGTAAGATCTTTGAATACAAGATATACTTTTACATGATATCGATCGAGATAATTGTTGGCCGCTAAACGATATAATACGTATTTAATATTGAGTTTCCTGCTCCTGTATCAGGGTCGTTACTTATAGGATAATACTGATTCTCAGGGTCATGATACTCGGAAATGGAGATTGTTTACCCTTCTTGAATTACAACACATTTCAAATAATTTATTGGACACATGAGACTAAAGAAATGAAATCTAATAAAATATACATTCATTGCTATTTATGTCATTAATAAAATTGATTCTAATTGCTTTTCAAATATTTTACTCCTGTTAATTTTAGATTCAGGACGATTATAACTAACTATGATATATTTTATGACATAAGGCAATGGAATAATTAAAAAGGGATATTACATAACGTTATATACAATGGGATAACCGGCAATTGAACTCCTTAATGGTAATATCAGATTATCACAGAACGATTTTATATTATTATGATAAAACGTGAAGTATTCCGGACANGGCAATTGAACTCCTTAATGGTAATATCAGATTATCACAGAACGATTTTATATTATTATGATAAAACGTGAAGTATTCCGGACATTTTCCGTTAACATGCAGTGTAATTATCGAAATAGAATCTAACGGGCTCTACAACATAATCAAATTCTAAATATTCTGGATTAGCCAAGTAATATGAATATGCAGTATTTAAAACTAATTTCTTCGTTCTTTCTTAAGGATGAGACAAAGGATGTGTCATGCTTATTGACGTTGGCGCAGCATTGCATATTCAGGAAGATTTGCGTCATTTAAAGTTGGTTATAATCAGTGGTTTTAAAACGAAAACAAACAAACAAACAAACATTTCTGTAGAGTTTTTCTAAAGAAAAACGTACAAAAACTTTGCAAGTTGTTCTCGGAATCGCATCTAGCGAAATAACAATTATGGTACGATATCGAATAAGGAAACTGTAACGAATGATGGGGTGGAAATAAGCAAGAAGATGAAAGAATGGAAAGGAAAATTGACTCGACAATTGTCAAATGTTGGGATGTACGATGGAGTGACAAAAGAGGGAAGAGAATTAAACCATTATATGATTAATACTAATTGTTCATATGTTAATCGTTCTTGGTTTTTACCTAATAAATATGTCCTCGAATTTATTACCGGTCTTGGGAATTTTAATTATTATTTCAAAAGAATGGAGTTGATAGACGATGATATACGCCCTGAAGGACGTGGATCTGAAACACCAGATCATATAGTACTCGACTGCATTCTTTATGGACAGGACGAAGGGAAAGTCAGGGAAAGGCTTCAGACAAATGGGTTAAGTGACTTTCAACGTATAGATACATGGATTGACACGAAAGGAAAATTCGACATTATCTCAAGATTTTTAACAGAAATTGGGACGATAAGGGATACATTGGAAGAATCTGGAAACAGGTTATAGAAGCGAGGAAAGGGATGAAATAGAAGTGGAATGGTAAAGGGAAGAAGTAATTTTTGATGGAGTTATTTCGGAAAGATGTAACATCAGTGTTTGGCAATATAACCCTAGTATTATAAATAAGGTACAGGACCTGTAGAGATAACTAATGAAATAAATTTTAAAAAAATAGTTTCTCCGAGGTCACTCAGCTGTGATGTTAAAACGTAGTGTATAACGCAGTTGTTTCTTTTTCAAGCATTAGTTCCACCATTGTTTGCTGTGCAATCGCGTTTTACTGTACTCTTAAATTCACATTTTAAAAGTTTCTCAACTAAAATTAGGTTAAATATGGTGGTGAAGTTCATTTAAAAGATGAGAGAATTAAACTCATGATATAACAAGTATTACGAATTTTATATTTTACGAACTTGAACGACAACTCATTTACGTCAAATTAATTTTTTTTTAAACCCCGGAAGATTTATTAACGTGAATTAATACATTTCTCGGAGCTATTGTGGAAATAAAATTCATTTTTGTTGATTTGCGTCATTTTCGTCCTGAGTTTCTGGAACTTGATCGATAACCACCACGTGATGCGCCTGAAAGAAAGAAAGCCGGCCGATAAACGTGTTGTATGGGTTGCGTGTGGATAGGCGTAGCAAGGTAGCATTCCTTTCTCCTGAGCAATCATTTTATTTGTTATTTCACATAAGTTTTTTGTGATATTCAAATATATATAATATTATATTATATAAAATATTTTTTATATATTTTTTCTCCTTCTACTTTTCGTTCATTATTTTGCACGTCAGATTGTCTGATCATCTCCTCGAATAATGTAGCTGAAATTTGTCTTTTAATAGTTTTAATAACCCTTGTTATTTTTGTATTTAGTCCGTATAAACACCAGCGAAAATAATTTCTTCAATTTTAACGTTTCTCAACCCTAATTTTTAAAGTTCCGTGTGTGAGACATTTTCTTACTGTTATAACGATTTGTTAGTAATAAAACTGATTTAAATAGCATGAAAATTCCTGTATAAATTATGGTTAAACCTTATTAAGTAAAAATGTTTTTGTTTAATTTTTTTGAATTATATTTTACGAGGATGTATCGGTTTGCAAAATTTTATATATTTTTCATTTTAATATATTTTATCAATGAAGACGTCTTACGTCGCTTAAATCAACGAATTCTAATAAAGCATTTATTCTAATTAAAGAAGAAATGCTTCATTTAGGCTTGGATTACGCGATAAACTTCCAATTCGTTTTCAAAGAAGTAGTGTGTCACATTGTTTCATAATTGATTTCTTTCGCGCAATGGGATTTTCGCTGACAGGCGATGATACAAATTCTTTAGACATGACGCGAGGACGTAGAATTTTTGATGACCCCGCAAAGGGCTAGAATGGGGTTGTAAACAAAGGATAGCGTGTCAGTTCTGATTGTTCTCGGTATCTTTGTATTTCAAGCGAAGCACAGGAATGATGAACGAACGAGAAGTATTTATTAAATTATCTATTTTACTATACACCATTACTAACATAGAGAAAAGAGGAACCAATAATTTCAGATCTTTGTGAATTTTAAAAGTTGTTATAAATGTTCCACGTTTGTTTTCTGAATCGAGAGTCATATATGTCCATTTGAAGTTATAACCCATCTCTTCATGAACCTCTGTAGTTGAAAAGTTATTATTCATTCTTATTTGGCAGGTCTTCGCCAAATATAGGAAAACTGTCAGTCATGTTGACGACCTGTCCTAATCTGCTCTTGAAGGTAGTTCACAATTATTGTAGCCGGTCTCTTCCTTATTCATACTTCGGTGAAACGACTTACCGTAGTTTTCTTAACAATTTTTTACATTTATACAATTCGTTACCGCTAAGGAACCAAGTATACCGTCCTGCCTTATTTACCCCTTGAGAAGTATAGTTATCTTATAAATACCTTCAACGTGGTGTGGAAGAGGTCTCTCGGTCATACATCACAATTCATATATTTTCCCTTTGAATACAAAATATTTTTCTAGGGGACTTTGCAGAGATTTTTTAGACAATTTCTCAATAACATTGCCTTTATGGGTCCATTTTCTCGTAACATTTCCTACCCGTTCAATTAAAGTGCTCTGAAGAGTATGCTCTAGATAAAGAAAAGATCAGGTATGTGAAATGAATTCGTTTTAAGTGTAATAATTATGACAATACAAAATATTTGAATGAATCTTCTTATCGAAACACATTAAGTGGAAACTTGAGAACAGTTTGCTTCTAATGCATGTAATCTGATTTTGGAGGTAATGCAACCTTAGTTCCAGTTAGCTTGACCAGAGTCTCGGTGTATGCGTGCAGAGGCAGCTTAGGTCGATATCTGAGGATCGCGACGCGTGCGGGGGTGGGGAAGGGCTTCGTCACCTGTTAGGAATGCCAAGAATGCGAGGAATGCGGAAGGGGTTGAGAAGAGGAGGGGATGGAACCACATATGCGCTGGCTAGGAAGGAATTCCTCTCGATCCATGAATATGATGAGGTACAGTTTCATTGACGTGTTCTCTGTTCGCTGATGGATGTAGATAATGACCATATTACACAAAACGTTAATTTTTGCAAGTTAACTTATTTGTTTACCACTATCTTGATATACCACGTGAGGTTTGTGTGGTATATGAACGTAACCCATCGATCTTAGCTACTTGTTGTAATTCTGAGATCAACGCAACTCGGAAGGCTTGCAAATAGTCACGTTTCTTAATGAAAATCAAAAACTTTATTGCTCTTCCTCTGCTGAGAGAATTTGTCAATCCCTTAAGGATTGGGCTACGACAAATAATGCGAAAAAAAATCATTATTTTTGTTTTCAATTTACTGCCAAACAAGCAGCTGTAACGTTCGCAAGACAACATGGAGGACAATGAAGTTATTTACTCTCCAGATGCAAGCAAGCGACAACCCCATCCATTACGATCAAAGAAAAACCCGCAAAAAGAAAAAAGTATTACGATAACATACGAGGTAAATCCTAAAATGTAAACTATTCTACGTACAATATATCATTATAACAATGTTGCAAACCTCTAATTGACAACAATAAAATGAAAGAAAGTAAAAACATCAATAAAAACCTGTTAGTAGAAAAGCATATAACTTGATGAATACGAAGAAACAATAAAAGAATTAAAACAACTAACAGAATAGTTCGTATTTACTTGAATCCACCCCACGCCGAATTTAAAGATGGTAACAAACGACAATTTTCGGACATTTTCATTCGTTTTCTAGTTCTGAATGATAAAGCATTATTTTTGCACGTCCAAGTACGTTATCCATATATTCTAGAATATATTTTCAAGTAAGGCTGTCCTCATGATTAAAAAATGTGATTTTTTGGAATTATTATTGAATTGAGTGCCTTCAATAAAGTATTAATTTGTTGTGGTATTTTACCTACGTCCTTAAAAATCTATGTAAAATTAAAATATTCAAGTATAACTGATTTAGAAATGTGGATTAAATATACTGTAATATTTCTATGAGTTCTTAATTTTGACAGTGGTAGCACATAAGGCCTGTCTGAGGTTTTGTTGGAATAAATAACAATACTCATGAACTATTTTAATTATATGCCATTGCACTTGCAATACAATTTCAACAATTTTATTTTTTCCAATCTTCCGAAAATTGCGTTTGGACTTATATGGTGACTGCAGCGCAAATAAGGGCGTAGTTCTGCAAAACCTTGGTAACATATTGACTTTACAACACATAATCTAGCTATTGAAGATGTCAGAAGAAAAACATACTTGTAGAGTACTTAACGTATTGCATATGTATAGTCTTACGAAACAATATCTCAATGAATTGAGTGCAATAAACATGCAATATTTTGTTATTGTAGATACCGTATTTAAATTAGTGCTGTTTTACGTTTTGTTGGATGGTAAGAGACCGAGAAACCGATAATGTGGTTGAGAATTATTTAATGAAACGTGGTTTGACCAACAATTGTCGGGATCGTCTTCATCACGCAATACCTCACTTCGCTTTGGAAATGGGGAGTGGTGGGTGGGGTGCAATGGGATGGGTTGGAGTTGCCACGACGGGACTAATTATCGCGTCCCGAGTGGTTCCCCGGATTACGTCATTGCCCCGTGACAGCTCCCCTTCCCCTACCTTCAGCACCTCCCACACACTCCTCGAGCGACGTTGCCGTCGAAATCCGAAACCAGTGCAAAAGGGTTAACGTCAATCCCTTCGCTGTAATTGGCACGGTATTTTGATAAGACTCTGATATGCGCCCGTCTGTCCATCACGCATAATCCGCTCACTTTCCCATCCCTACGTAGATGCTCTCTTCCCCCCCCCCCCAACCCTTTTTCCTTGATAGGAATGAGTAGAACACTGTTGTGACGTAGGGTGACTTTGAAAGGGGTAGGTTTAGCTAACTGACATTAATTCTGGCTGATAAATGAATGTAACGAAATGTGGTTGAGATATATGTTGGTGAGGGTCTTTTCTCTGAACAGAATAAGTTTCCAGGTGCTTTCTTACCCTTTTCTATTCCCTTTATTTCGTTAGCTTATTCGCACTTCCATCACGAGATAATTATTAAAATGATATTTCCTAAAAATTACAAATATACAAACTTGTACGACCTTTTAAAGAAAAACAACTATTTTGGAAAAGTGTATAATTTATTTATATAGTAGTGATGGTAGACTTAAATAGCTGTACTACTTCGTGAGAATGTTAGATTGTTTTGGGGTATTCGAAAAAATGAACTGTGGAGAGAGCAACGTTAGTGAAGAAGTTCGCTGAATTCTTCAAAGCAAAACGCAATAACAGCTGTCTCTTTCTCTGGACTATGCTGCATACAACACAAATTAACTTTTCGTAAAATTACTGACTTACAATTTATTTCTAATTCAATAGACAGCGAAGTCATCATCAACGAAGTGAAAATGTTAATCTGTGTAGTTCATGAAAATTCGTATTACATTTCTTATGATTTATTATTGTAAAATTTGTTCATAGATTTATTTTAAGATTTATAATCATGCAATTAGATTTAGCATCAATCTACTTGCTTTCTAGCACTTAATAACAAATTCGTTCCGCAACTTTCTAGAGAAGATAAATTCTAAGATATGGGCGTCTAAACTTACGAAAATCTGCACTGAAAAAAAAAATCAAATATCTGACAATCACGAAAAACTGTTTATCCCACTGAACAATTGTATTGCAAGTTGAATTATAGTTGTGACTTCCCGTTTCCATCAGTTTCCGTATTTTAGCATGTCTTCATTAACTTAAAATATTTTATATATTTCTGAAATTGCCGAATATCAGCTACAGGTAATTTTGTTTTGTTTTGATAATGAGATGTGTTAGATGACTAAGTATACTCACAGAGTTCGAAGTGTACAGAGTAACACTAACCGTTGCGTGCGTTGCAAGTCTGCTAACGTAACATCCATGCCTTCTCCCTCGGTCTCATTCCTCTCCAAAGCCAGATTATGCGCCCTTCGACCCTGTAATACGCGTGCTCTTAATTAGAGAAGCTTCCGAGAGGGAAATCTTGGGTGAATGACCGCTCGTATTGTTGCGTCGTTATTTGACGATCGGAGACGATGTTCACTTGTTTAAGAGATTTATACGTAATGCTTTCACTGTCATTTTATTTCGCCGATAAGTCGTAATGATATTTCGTTGAAGGGGAAACAGTTATTAAGGATGACAAATGAAATGAGCAAAATTAATGGTGTTTCAGTTGCCATCTTGTTTCAACGAGAACTAAAAAAATAAAAAAGAATCTCTTCTTTGAACATCGGATTTAAATGGGGAAGTTGCGCGAGTGTGTGGTAGGGGCACATATCATACGCAATATGACTTTCTTATGAATTATGTACGCCTGATTTGTTGGCAATAGATGTTAAAAATATGGAGCCCATAAGTGAAATTCATGCGAGCTCTCTCATATTAATAAAATCTCCTGTCATGAAATAAATACAAATATACATCGCATAAGTCCGTTTATTTCTATTATATTTTATACTTATGTTCTATACTATTCTATAAGATATTGAATTAAAGACGTTTTAAAGTTTTTCACAGAGTTTAATTTTTAGGTACAAAGTAAAACGTATTTTCTTAGGAGGATATTTACTTTATAAGAACTTATTCACAGTATAATGTAAGTTTATCATCCAGTTGTGTATAAAGTCAAATCTTTAGCTATTTTTCTTTTGTGCGCTTCCTTTTATGGAAACTGTGATATTTCGTAGTATTGAAAACAAATGACCCTGCGGTGTTTTTCTTTAGCGTGGTGTAATTTCAATATATTTTTAAAAAATACCGAGAAAGTTTCTTTTATTTTGTCAAACGCATAAGATGAATGATTCATTATTAAACGTAGCGACACAGTCTTTGGAAATACTTAAGTCTTACGTTATATAGCCACCCTCCAAATATCAGGCAAATGTCACAAAACAATATTTTCTGGAATTTATAATTGTCCGGAACTCTGCGACAAGACCCGGACAGCTCAGCCCGCTGTTCACCCGAGTCAATTTGTGAGTACTTAGTCTCGTGCATGTACTTGTCTCTGAGGTGACACCAGATGGCAGAAGAGGGAGGTAAATGGGATGTGGCGTAGCAAATTGCAAATGGGAGTAAGTAGGGTAGCGTGCATTGAATGTAATTGTGGTTTCGTAGCAACGTTTGCCTTTCGCTTGCCTTTTTAATGCACTGACAATTGATGAGGATGAACATGCATTAATATGTTCATAATGAAACGTATCGAGGAGAAATTACTTCTTCATGACCCCTTCCAAAATTTGAACATGCCATCAATATTACTTCGTGATCATATAATATTAAGTATATAAATGTCAGTATTTTTTGTCTTCTGGATTTTCACATTATTTATTTGAGATGAAACAATAAAGTTTTAGTGAAGTTTCTTTAGTTTTACAATTCATATTTTATTCCGGTATTTCTTTACACAAAATAACAAAACTTCTCATTGATACTGAGGGAAGTTTCGATCCAACTGACAGTTTTTGATCGTAATCTTTGAATGTCACTGTCTATTTTCATTTGTCTTAAAAAATCTGCGGTGTTCTGAATACAATAAAATTATATGAATTCATTCCACACCCTATGTTTTAATTGCATGTTCCAGGGGAAATATTACCCCTATTTCGTATAAATTTTTAAAAGCATTCATTATTATTTGCAGTACATTTCAATAACACATACATTTTACAATGTACTAATTAAGTAACATACTTGATAAATAATCTAAAAAGCTATGTCGCTTTGAGATGTTTTTAGCGGGAAGGTGAATAAGAAATTTGTACGTATAGTATATAAATATTTTTATTGTAATAAATATTTTGTAGCAAAAAATATTTGAGTTATATCTCATTTTTTTATTATAGTTAATCATATTTCTGAAATATTGATATTTACTATATAATTTTTTATAAAAAATGATGTGCCTTGATGGAGTGCTGGTGGGAGGGTTGTCCAAATGTTTACTTTAGATGTCATTTTGACCAATGACTTTTGATTACACATTAATGACTTCAGTTGTACGCTATTCACAAATACGATGTTCATATATGTTATTTATTCAGTTTTAAACTTCTAGGAATCAAAATTTGATCTGTACACCTATGTTAATTAACATTACAACATATATGTAAAACTACTTCTCTAAATGCTTTTTGTGAATCTTTGTACAATAACAAAAAGTTTGTTATATTTTTTACAATTCCTTCGAAACACCTTAAAAGGTAACCGAAAGAGAAAATCACATGTCTTCAGGCAATATATGGAATTGTTTATATTGTAATGATATTATATGAGAGATAACTCGTCACCTCTGTGCTTTTCGACTTTTATAAAAGTCTGATCCTCCTACCCTACTCTCCACTCAGCCACCCTCACTGTATCTCGCGTGTCCCTCTCCCGCCACAAGTCAACCCCCTCTTCGCGTCGCGTCACAGCGTCTGCTGTATGCTTGTGACGACGGGGTGCGTGGCGTGTTACATACTCCCTCCCCCTTTTCATAGTCCTTCCGCCATCATGGCGTCGCTTCCGACGCGGCGTCGGCGTCGGTGGTGTGACGTCATAGCGTCCCGGAGCCTCCGCTGCCACCTGCGTACGTCCCTACCACCAAGGGTGATCTCCCCTCCTTACCATTACGCTCTCTCAAACGGAGGGCAATGACATTCACGTTATCTACACATTATAACATACACATGCAGAATAATGTCTCAAATTTGGGTAGTGAAGCACATTTTTCATTTTCCAAAATTTGTTGTTAACAATCACGATAGCAAAAAACAAAAAATTAAATACATAAAATAGTCGCATCATTTTACTTTTTTCTGGAGCAACGTTTTTTTATTTAAACATTAATGTTTGAGCAACACAAATGAGCAAACTTTTTTCTAACAATCTTTTCGTAAATCACAACATCTGTCCTTTTGGTTGGGAACACATAGATAAAATTTTTTTTCGTGATTCAAACATTTGATTCTATCTCATAACATAAAAATCGACGACCCATGTAAATGACTCCATTGGCTCGGAACATCGCCTCACAGTCTCCCTTGGGAATCCCCGTACGCCTGCGGCGCCTCCAGCGGTCGCCAACGCAATTACGCGGGCGCCATCTAGAAACAATATGGCAGATTGTAGCGAGAGCTTGTTGCTCGACACACGGGCCGAGAATGACATTACCCCTCGGGGATCGAACACACGGTCATTAAGGGAATAATGCTAATTATCGGACGCTTCGTTTATGACATTTCCATTTTAAGCGGTGCGGCGTTTGGAACCGATATTTCGAAAGGGTTGAGAGCGCCCGCTTCAGTTCCCTCCTCGATGCGGTTACCGAGTAATAAAACGCTGTTTGGGGACGAGCGACTAATTACTGTAAGGAGAAGGCAATCACTGTCCATTCACGTGGTGGTTGTTGGGGATGAGGAATCAAGAGTGAAAATAGTCGAATGAGTGAGTGATGGTAGGAGATAGGAAAACAAGAAGGAATTCCAGAGATCACTTGCTAGTCCACATTGGTTTTGAAATACGAGATACAAGGGACTTCGCCAGTTAGCAGAACTACTGTGAGAAACACGAAAAAATATAACAAAACTTTATGGTCTCGTTTATAAATAAAACAAGTTCTTAAAAAGCGAATTAAATCTTTCAGAGGGATGTAAGAAAAAATGTAATGAGAAAGTGTAAGAGGGAGTGAGAGAGGAAACGCCGATAGTAAATGAAAACATTTACTCCTTAAAATACTCTAAGAAATAGGAAAAATATAATAATGCGATGATATAAAGAAGAGAAGCTGTAAAAGATTGATGGATTTGTTTGAAATATTTAATTTGACACTATTAGATTTCTATAAAAATCAGAAGAGTTTTTTGACAATAATTGTTTCGTTGTACATCCTTATTCTTGAGAAAACAAATCAATACTTATTTCTGCTTCTTTATTTCATTCTTTTATGATTGCGTGACAATGAAACATTTTTTTGTCAATGATATTTCCGACATGCATGAGAAATGATTATTTCTTCTAAATCCTGAAATTTTAAACCTGAGGATTAAATGTGAGGTAAGAGAGGCTCTTTGTTTGAAATATGAGTCTTTTGCTAGTACTGGAAAGTCGCATGATCTGTAAAAAGAATGCTCATTGAACGAAGAAAGAAAAAAAAGGATAATATATTAGAGTGTACAAATTTATCTCGATTGAGACATTAAAAATAGTTTTCGTTAAAGTTCATTGATGCAATATTCCTATGTTTTTAGGTTTTATCATTGGTAAATATTGCGTGTTGCAAAATATCGCGAGTAGCCGTGCTAACTTGCCTGACAACATATTAGACTGTTAGTCGCACCAAGAATGTAATAAGGTGACGTTTTTGCGGTTGATGCTGTAACCGCGATGAAGATCAAGCTTTAGCAAAGTGTTGTGATGGTGTTGCGGTTTTCTGGAGCAGGTGTTCTTTTTCTCTGTTGATGGTCGTGAGCACACAAGACGTGTGAATACGGTGCAACGGCGGAAAAATCAGACTCCGAACACCATAAGTTAATCATTTCAAAACTACTTTAATATACTTATCTGCATAAGATTTAAAGTTACAAAAACTGGATGATTGTTTCCGATCAAAAATTACTTGCAATGCATCTCATTTCTTCTCATTAAAACACATTCTGTATCATATAAATCATAGTGCAAGCACTTCTGTAGATATTATTATCGCTAAGATGGAGTTCTAGTTTTGCTAGAAAAAAAGTCGTACGATTTTTTACGAAATTTCTTTTTGTATTTATTTTCGCTATATCTCGTTTCTAAAGCTAACTCTTTATGAGAATCCCCTTTTTCCACCCGTCATTTTTAACATGATACCCCAAAGGTTTTATTACAAAGATTTCCTTCTTGACTTTAGAATAATCATAATCTTACATTCTAAATATGCAGTTTCTTTTATACTTTGTTGTAAAGTACTAATTGAATTTCAATATTTGGTAGGTGCTTAAGCGGTCTTCCATGCGACGCAACTTTTCGCTTCCTTAGTCAGTGAAGCCCAAAATGATTGTATGTAGTTAATTCATAAACTGGTTCACTACTCACGGTTCGATAACTTAGATACATTTTTAATTAAGTTCGTTGTAATTTAATAGGACCATATATATATATATCCAAGATAAGATATACTCGATAGATATGTCCGTGCCATTTTACTTTCAATATACAGTGGACCCCCTGATTGGTGGTTCGTTAGAATGACTGTGAAACATTTGCACGGACCCTCTAGTATTATTTGTTAAAATTAGTCATTACTCTGATGTATAGTCCGCTTAACAATAAAACAAAAGAAATCTTTATTATTAGAACGACAGAAGATACTACGTGCATTTTTTAATTTGCTTTGCATTATTTCGTCAGTGAAAATTTGTGTTGATTTCAATGTATATGCCAGATTTCTTTGTATCCGATTGATATGAAAACTGACCGTAAATGGATGGTGAGAATTTCTTCCAGAATCTGTAAAATCTTCGTCTACCGATATTTTTTTTATCTTGAAATTTGGAGGAGGAAATAAATGAGGGAAATAAAGATCCCGCATGCTCCGTGGCCTGTTATCATATTCCTCTAGCAGTTGAATGAATTGATCGAGGAAACAGGGAGACCTGTAGCAAAGTACATAACTCATTCGCGTTCTAGCGGTAGTGTTTATAAGAGGATTGATGCGACAGTAATAAATAATAAATAGAAGTAATTCAAGAAACAGAATAGTAAATAAATAAAAGATACCGTGTAAAATCCCCTGCAATGACTATGTTTGTTGTAGGGGGCAGATAGGTATTAACTGTACCTAAAATAGTTTTGAAATTATTTAACAAAGAGTTTTTAAAATTATGTTTGTTTCCTACTAACCAATTTTTTTCATTTGAATTATATTGTATAATTATGTTCTTATACATTTTTTTGTCTTTCTGCATAAATGTGTTTTTTTTTCTATACATTTGTGTAAGATTTTATTAATTACTTGTCTTTGACTAACGCTTAATTGTATACAATATATTGTTATCAATATGAATTGAATCATTATTATTATATTTATGCCCCGCAATGCCGAGGTGAGATGCTAACCTACTCCGAATTTTTTAGGAAGAACTTATGCAGCCGGAATTCCACTGAATTTGGAAGCTTACACTTCGTCCGAGGATTCGACATGTATACTATTGAGTATTCAGCGATACTGTTTTCTTTCAAGCGAAAGTTTGTTTTCATTGACTTTAGTTTATAGGTTATTTGACCATATTATTATTTCTTTTTTCTGAGATCTATTTTACTTTTTAGAGTAGTTTGACTATAGAATGTAAAACATTATTTGAATCGATATCTATGCATTCTTATTAAATATCACAATATACTACTACGCAAGAAAAGTGTGTGACGCCAAGTAAAAAATCGAAAAAAAAAATATTACTTTTACTCGAACATCTTTAAAAAATCAAATCCTTTTATATCACTTTAGTTAAGTAGTCAATATTTCAAATTGCTTGGTTTTAGTGTTAATTTCTTTGTGGTGCTTCGATAATATAGTTTTCATGATAATATTAACACGAATATCAAATTGATGTACATTTTTGTTCCCAAGAAGGCAAATTAAGAATTCATAATTATTAATAACCCTATATGAAATACTCTACTAATTCTCTTTGGAAAATATGATAAATAAAAACTATTTATGACATAATTTCAGAAAGCATATTTGTCTTTTAGGTTCTTTGATGCAAAGCCCTAAGATATTACATTAAATAGGAAGGTTATTTTCTGTAGGATTCACCCAAACAGCAATATTCATTGATGACATAAGGATGTTTCTTGTAGATTCCATGATCGTAGTACGTGATAAAGTTTTATGATATTTCATCTCTCTTAACATCCTGCTTCATTGTCGAGAATTTGTGAGCGAGATGTATTCTTACCCACCAAGTACGAACATGATTCATCCTTAGTTTATCGGTCCTCAAGCAATCGTAGTGCTTCAAGCTACATCTCTATATTCTGAAATGATTCACTTCTTCATAACATTTTATATCACCCTGCATAGATATTGTTTATAGAATTAGCACTTGGGTAGAATTCTTAAAACAACATTATATTAACGAGATATATTAGCAGTGAAACTCCGTGTTAAAACTCCTTTCGCGACTTATGAATAAAAGTCAATGATTAATTAATTTATAAAATTTACCGCAGTATTTCTAGGCGGCAACAACGTGTTTTTGTATTGAATGAAGACATGATGCATTATGAAAAGTAATTAAATTTTCTATCAAAGATAACTATATTTTCACCTCATACTTTTGTATTTACACACAACAGATACTCGTATCTTCCTACAACTTCCTATACACCTTAGAACTGAGGCGACTCAATAGCCTTTACATTTGTGTGTGGGAAATATAGCCCTCCAAAACAAAGAAAATATGTATTTCTTGATAATATTTAAATAAAATTGATTTATTTAATAAACAACGAGCTTGTCAAATATATAATTAACACATTACATATTTGACATTTGGTAAGTTTTCACGTCTCGACAGAAACAAGAACGCAACCCTACTGGAATGGTCTAATATGAAACTATTTAATTTCCTTAAAATATTATATATTACATAAGGATTGACAAAGACTCTAGCGCATGTACTCATAAACAATGTGTGCAATTTTGTAAATTGAGGAGATATTTATCTGCTTCTTGTAGGTGTCTTAATTCAGAGTGACATCATTGTATTACTAGGCATATATACAGCTTTTTTGTGCAGGATTATTTTAATGTAACTATGTTTTTAATTCATCACTTACTGTGAAATCAAACCTTTCCACCTCATGATTATATTGATAAAGTTCCGCAGACAAGTTTATATTTATTTCCTCCAACCGTCTTCATCCCTCCACATAAGTCGTAACTCTTAAGGAACAACCGCCAATTCAGAAGAAGCCGATTCTGCTTCGTCTTAGGGGGGCCAGAAGAAAACTCAAAGCAGCTTATGACTTCTACAGCCGGAAACGACAGCCTTTACGTTTCGCCCGACGGAAGACGAAACTCAAAATCTGTCCCTTTTATTCGCCCAGGAGAGCAACGAAATTTTAAGGGGCAATTACAAGCTATCTGTAATGACCCCGAAAATTGGATGTGAGTCGCATTCAATCACCATAAAAAACACGTAATTCTAGACGCAAGTCTTTTGTCTAATATTCGTATAAATTTCGCTTTCCGAAATTGTGTCATCAATGTCCAGGGACGCGCGGGTGACGGGCCAAGCAGTCGTAAAGCGGTACCCTCCTCCTTTCGGAAAAGATGGGGGTGAAGTTGCAGTCGGTAGCGGGGGGTCGTAAAAACCTGAATTGTCCCCCGGGAGGCAGCAGACTGAGGTTATAATGCAGAAAATTCCACCGGAAGTTGATTCATCGGGTGAGGCTTCGTAAAGTTACCGCACCGACACTCGGGCACTGCAAGCTTTTTTATACCTTAAACCTTTTTTGCACTTCCTTTTTTTTACTTTTTCCCGTAAAAAAGTAACCGCTGTTGCAAGTTATGATCTTCTCATCTCCATGCACAATTTCCGGGAGTTCGACAAAGTATTTTATTTCTTAGAGCGTATTAAAGTATCATAATAAAAGTTAAGAGAATTGCCCATAATATTTGCCACTATATGAGCGGGAGCTATTTTCCTGAATTCTTAAACATATTACTTCCCACTTTATAGAGCGAACCGCACGCTGTTCTTCAAGCGAACAGTAGTTAAGAGGAACGATTTCTGAGGAGAAAATCTCTCCTTTCCTATGTTCGAAGCGAAATGGGTTTGTCACAAATCAATACCAATACTTTGACAAGATGAATTCTAAATGTATAAAAAATATATTCAATTTTATCTTAATTTAAGTAAAATGAAAACCAAGTATAATCACATAACCCAACATGCTCTGCTCCCAATTGGTATCCTACCGGTAGATGTGCAATATCATATGATAAAGCGGCTCAGACAGCATCAAACGATGATTACTCGTTTGAATATGGTAGGATCATCTTTTCCTGTATCACTTGATCTTATCACCAAACCCAGACGGTCTGCGGTGAACGATAGCTGAGATCTCGCACCCGAGGCAGTAATTTTGCTTGTGACAGCGAATTAAATAGAAGAATATAAAGATACATTCCGCCAAGAAAATTTCCTTCAACTTCCTTAGTTGTTTCAATTTTATTTGAATAACATACAAGGTCTGTCCTAAAAATCAGTGGACTGATTTTCCCCCGCCAACACGGATGGCTGGCGTGGGGCGATTTGCGGTGGGCAAGGTGGTGGGGGTCATGGGAAAGCAACGCAACCTTCGTTAGTTTTCTGCGGACCGTTACAGTGTAGGGATAGCTGCTAGACTGTGCCCCTGTTGGACGGTTGGGTTATGAGTTCACTATATCACGTTTCAAGGAGCAACGATACGCTGTGTTAAACTCGGAATATCGGGTACAGAGAACATTACTGCGACTAAGGATGCTTATAGAGATGAAGCAATGTTTCAAGGAATGGTGCACTGCTGGCACAATATGTTCTGGGAGGGTAGAGAGGATGTTGACTACGAGGAAAGCCTTGTGCGTTCTAATCCCGGATAAAGGTAATGCCCATCGCCCTTTTCGACTCAAAAGGTGTAATCCATAGAGAGTTTATGCTTCAGAGATATACAAAGATCGGTACGTGTTACGTAGTAGTTCTCGAAATGTTGCGGAAACAGTGCATCGCGTCAGGAAGGAGACTATTCCAATTAGGGTGCACCAAGACAACGAGCCTTCCCACACCACCTCCCTCGTGAGTGAGTACCTGGGCAAGTACTAGGTGGCAACGTAGCCCTGACTACCCCTCCGGTTGCTCATGGGTTATCATGCTTGCTCGCCGAGTCACTCGGGGTTCAATTCCCGGTGGAGTCAAATAAAATTACTAGATTTTCACTCCACTTTCCCAGTTCATATAGCTGTGACAGTTTTAAAGCGAACCCTCCTTCTTCTATCCACCTCCTACTACTCCTAGTATCTCTAACTCTTACTATTACTAACTACTGCTACTAACACCACCTCGTGGACCAAGTTCTTGGTAAACCCAGCTAACCGGCTCACCTATTAACAATAGCTCTACCAACAACATCCTATCACTTCATGTGGTAAGCTTCAAGGATTCAAGGAATTTGAAAGGATTCAATTTTGAGACATTGGATAACGTCAAAGACGCCGTGACGAGGTGTCGTAACGAATATCCCATCGCTATCTTCCAGGAAGTGTATCAAGACTTGCAGAACCTCTGGTATCGGTGCATCGATGCACAAGGGTGCTATTTTGAAGAATTGTAGTCAATTGCAGTTCGATCTGCAATTTCTTTTCACAAATTCAGTCTATATAGACCTTGTAATTCTAAGAATATTGAGTTCCAATAGTCAACACAAGAAGAAAACAGAAGATTATTTGAATAATGATTATTTAATGTAATAAAATCCAGTTTAAAAATAGATGAGTTGATTCTGTGCAAGAATATTGAACGACAGAATTACTAAGCGATTCTAGAATTATTAGTTATACTTGTTATTATTAATATATTTGTTATTGTTATTAATAAACAATATTAATAAAATTAATAATACCAGTATAATAAAAGTAATAATACTATATTAATACTTTTAACAATTTTTGTTATTAATAATACCAGATTGTAAATTATTAATTATTTATTTGATGCATTTTATTTAAAGGTAATATTAATAAAATTTGTGTTGTAAAACTATAATTTTTAAACAAAAATGTTCACCGGTTAGCCCCCCCCCTTGATTACGGTGTAGATCCGCCACTGATGAAAGGGGACGTTTGTGACTGATATGCAATTTGTGCAACAATATGTAATCATGTTAGATATTTGTGTATCCCAAATTTTATTACTAATGGAATTCAGATTACTTTTGTTTTGTTAATATACCCCATCATATTTCTAATGTCACTGAAAATACTTCGATATACATTGGTACTGTTGCCAAATATTGATTACTAATGTAGTTATTGTCTCCATAAAGAACTCTTATTCGTCTCTTTCAGTCTTTATGAAATGAGTCCAGGAGACCCTACTTTTAATATTTCACGATCCACTCACAAGTAGGATATATTACGTGCGGTAAAATGGGTTCCATTTGAGAACGGAAAATAAATCGAATCAAAAGAAAGATGCTTGTACCTGCTGTGCACAAAATGACCATTTCTGAAAGAGAAATCGTGACGTTTTAACGTCTAAAAATGGAATAGTATTTAAAATAACCGAAAAAAGAAAAAGAAAATATAATTCCATGTATTTTGAAATTTAATTATGTTCGATTTCAATCGTTTTTTTAAATCAACTCCACGTGTGAGTAAACATACTGTGTAGAGGTGAAACAACTCTTTTGTCAAAGTTAAACGTACTGAATGTCAGTGATAGTCATGGATTTTATTAATATGAAACTTTATTAGACGTTTCAAAGCCCCAGTCAAATCCTGTAGATGGCTGCAATGCAACCTAGAAAGATACAGTATTATGATTCTTCACTACTTAGCGTCAACTTGTTATTTATTAACTTATTCTAATACATTTTATCCCAAATTATCTGGAAATTATTAAAAAAACACGTGTGAGTTTGAGATTCATGTGCATACAGTTCATAAAATAAAAATACGAAGACCCCCTTTGATGTTTGTTTTTTAGAAGTCTATATTATTCCCATTAAAAATATTACGCACGGGAGTAGACCTACGCTCTCCTTGTGTACACCTCTACGACGGGTGTCCACACAGAAGAATAACTAACATCTGAGGGTGGGGTGGAAGGAGGATGGAAGCGCGGACGAGGGCATCATAGGGGATGATCCCGAGGGCGCGCGTTCTCTGGGGAATCTGCATGCGGTAATAGACTTCGCTGTATTAATTAGTGCGCAGTCTCCGTAATTGGAAACGCCCGTTGCCGACGCTACCCCCTTGCCTCCTGCGCTTGTGAGGTTGTCTTTAGCACTGACGCCGTCGCCTCCACCGTTTGTCTGTCTGTCTGGTTGGCAGATCTCTGTGTGACCATTCAATGTAATGCGCTTGTGGGTGGGAATTGTACGGATTCATTTGTTTCCAGGTGGCAACTCATTCATTATGTTCTTCCCCATTTCGGTATAAAAATATGATTTTCTTCTTCTTAAATTGTTCGTTCCATTTACGGCATTAGTAAAATAATTATAAATGAGATAATTTAACGTGAAACATAATTTACTTCTTTATCAGTCAATTGCATATCGTGTAAACAGAAGAATGAGGAAGCTCGACCACTGGGTAAAATAAATGTCACCCTTGTACATACCATTTGCGGGGGGGGATCGAGACTCTATTTGCCCACTTTGCGGGGATCAAAATGTAGATTGGATTCACATTTTACTAACATGCCCGAAAACAGATCAAAAACGAACTTTTATCCAAGTTAGTGCATTCCAAAATTATCACATTAACGTAGATTTAGCCATTGAGATAATGAGGGACAATAGAGTATCTGTAGTGCAGTCCCTGGGTCAGTTCCTAAGCTATGTGAGAGAGATGAGAGAAAGAGTTATATGCGCTGAAACCACTGATTCAAATGAACCGTGATTCTGCCGCTTCTTCTTTTTCTTTTGTTTCAGGCGGAGACATGTTTAGAAGACCTTCCAAGGCATTACGTCAATTATGTTTTTATTTTTTAGTATTGTAAATAATTGAATTTTATTTTAACGTTTATTTCCATGGCAAAACTGGTATATTTTACATTATAATTTATTTCTCTTATTTAACTATCTTTTGTAAATATGTTTATATTAATTGTATATATTCGTGTCCTGACCGTTGGTTTCCCGTGGTTCCCAACGGTGCTCATTTAATCGGTAGTTGCAGCATACTTAAAATATATTTTACAACTAAATAAAACAATATTAAAGATGCCCTAAAGGATGTTAAATAATAATAATAATAATAATACGATACAAATCACAAGAAAATAAAATTACAATCATTTTAAGTTTAAAACAAAGATTTCCAAAAATTAAAACTGCAACTATCCGTTCAATGAGAGTGAATACCAGGGCATTGTATGCACAGCCCACGGCCCTACTTAANGCGTATAGGCAACAAAAAGCCTCGCCACACATTTGTACATAAATAATATTTGTAAATAAAGCGCCCTATTGAATTGAATTACCATTTGCGTGCACAGTTCATATGAGATTTTATTTTTCAAATTACATTCTGTAGTGACTATATATCACAAAAAAATCTTAGTAGTACGGAATTTCAAACTAGAAACGGGATATCGTTAATTGAATGGACATTTTGTTCTACACTGAGCTACGTGTACGGAAAAATACATCACTATTTAAAATTACATACTGAATAAATGAAATGTAATAGTAAAAAATAGAAGTTTTGATGATAAAAAAGAAAGTATATGTTATTAAAAAAATATTGAAAAACAAAGATTTTTGAACGATCACTTATAAGTCTTACCCCAATACTTTTCTATTCAACAAGATTATTTCTATAAATTCGTACAGTTCGTTTGGTACATTTTCTACAGTAATCACTGAAGTAATTAATTCTTTAGAAAAGCTTTCACGCAATTGTGGGATTTCAGACATCCTCATTACTTCAAAACCATCCTAGAAGAAACGAAACCTCCGTAGAAAGTAATGACTAGACGCGTTCTGTGGAAGTGTTCATACGTGAGATAGCATATGGTTTGAAAGCATGAGAACAAAGCATATGAGTAACTACAGACGCACCCTTCTCCTAGCAGAGAGATGAGTGGATGAAATGCGAGAGATAACGACCGACAATAGATCGCGATGCTTCCTTGTTATGCTTGTGAACAAGATGGAGGGATACTTTCCCATGAGCACTCGGTGATGCGTCTATTGTGCGCTTTGTCCCGATATTTTCTGTCTTTGTGGTTGAATCACAATACATATGCTAGAGATCATTGTTCCCTTGTCTATTTCATGAACTCTCCTCGAGTTCAAACTCGTGGTATATATCGCAACTGCTTTTTATTTTTTACTATAAAGTTTAGTAATAAAGTTTAGACTTATAACGAACCATTAAGACTAAGCCTACAAAATAATTAGCCGCTCTCAAGGAAAAATAACACTCATCATACGGACCTTGTTGATATCATTACTTACGCAGCAACATGACTTAAGATTAAAATTATTGTATTGTGGGTGGGGCATTTATCGGTTGCAATCTACATTTAGTTGGCAAACCTATAATCAAATTTAAAATGATTGTAGTCCTGAATATGAGTAGAATACAACCCAAACGTTTGTAAGTGAATTAATTATTGTAAACAAATCCTCCTGATTTATTTTTACTGTAAATAGTTGAGGAAAGTCTTGAAGAGTTTGCGATTCTTAAACATAATTGTTAAGTAGAAAATAATGTGGAATACATTACTTCGTATTGCATGGACAGGATTCCTCGCAAATTAGAAATTTTTATGAGAGTATTGAGTTGCTATCAATAGGTATACTTAACTGTTTATCGCAATAATTGATATCCATCAATCAATGGATCAATTTTGTATTGACCCAAATCATGGGCAGCGAAGTGAAGTGCCGCTTTTTCCATTAAAATACTTACATTTTCCTTCCCGGATGAACTTTAATATTCTTCGTAGACACCAAAGTCAATTAAGCATTCTCTAGATATTTCAATAACTCCTGAACAGTGTTGCAAATGTCTAATAATTAAATCTGGAAAAATCTTCGTCTAAGTTGAATTATCCTTCGGAAACTGTACCATCTCCTTCGATTAGAGATGTCTCGAGCAAACCCTCACAGGAAACAGAACACGATACAGATGTCCGAGAACCCTCCTAGATCCATTAGTGGCTTCTTCTCACTGTTAAGGACCCATTAACCAAACATTTCCTTTTGATCGCCGCGTCCTCTGTCCACGATACGTAATTGCCTAGTCGTAGCGCCAGCGTCGTATTCCTAGTAAATGGTAGCAGAGAGTGGTTGCTCGCATGATGTTGGTATTGCGGAATCGTAGACGCGGGGGAGTGAAAACCAAAGGCCAAAGCATCTCCTTTGCTCAAGAATACTTAACTTGTCATACTTCACATTGTCATTCAACAATAAGAGATTAATTTTTTTTCTTTATGGCGTCATTGGATTAATTTTTTGATTTTATTATTTGATTCGCAATACAATCTGTGACTCTCCATAATAATAATTTTGTGTTTATTTATTTGAAACATTAATGAAGTTAAGCTCATATACACCATCAATCAGTGCTCTTACACACATGAGAACAATGAAGTGGATATGACTTTAAGGAGCTCCCTCAAGTAATAGGAAGCAGTGAAAAGAAATTTATTCACAAGATAGTAGCCTTCGAGATTATTTGGAGGGACGCTGGTTGGTCTTGGGATATGGAGGAAGAGCAGTAGAAAACAGTATTCGATGCAGATGGGGGTCCACACATGTTCTTAATGAAAAAATGACTTTAACATTATTGTGACAATTTCCTTGGGTAACTATAATTTACGGTTTCGCGGTATATAGTTTCGAAAGTGGCAGTATATCGGCAGTGAACAACACAACTAAACATATAACATGCATGAATGCATTCTAATGATCTTCCTTCATCTTGTATGGAATTGGATCATTGAACATTTTAAAATGTTTTTCCCACAAATATCCGTATACGGTTATTTACTTTCATTTCTTTTATTTTAAGGCTATAATTTTGTTGATGTTATTTGTTGAACAAAGCTCTTTTGAACAATTTCTTGAACAATATTTTGTTGACCATTTAACATTTTGACCATTTTGTTGTGTTTTTTAAGAACAACATACTTAATAACTTGAAACAGAATACAATTTATTAAGAAAAGTTAGTTTCCCTAACTAGGTTTTAAAAAAATATCCTGATTCTATGACTGAAAGAAAACCAAAACCTAATTCGTTAAGTTCTTAAACCGCTCATATGATATTTACTTCTTTTTTTCCTTATAACAATTAAAAATATTTATATTTGTTTGGTGAGTGCGTGAAACTCATGAGTGCTTTTGCCCCATCGATTTCTGTAGACCGCTTTCAGGAAACGCACGTTATTGAACTTACGAATCTCATGTTATTCTGCAGTAGCAGTTATTGCAAATGAAATATTTATAAATTGACAAATCCACAAAGAATCAGAATTTAAGAACTTTTCAGAACACTGATCTATGAACTTTGTAACATTAACCAACACTTCTTACTGAATCAATGAACCACATGAATTATATTATTTCTAGTTGTAATATTTTTAATCAATGTGCTTATGAGAGCATTACGCACCATTAGCGAGATCTACTTCCACAGTTAACTTTTATTTTCCTTGCACAGTTTTTACTTTCAGAGTAATAGTGTTGGTAATGCAACTCCCGTCAAGCTATAAAACAAATTTTAGCAGAGTTGGGCAGAATGTATATTGTGCATAAAAAATAAATCTCATAATTGCATATTTTAAACAATATACATTTTGTTAACGAGATAAATTGAGTAACAATTGAAATAACAAATTGTGTGTTAAAACTTTCCCTTGCTGAAACATCTCTTCTATTCCGTGGCTCCGACCTTAACCAGTGTTACAAATTCAGAGTGACATTGGGTTTCTTGTTAATTCGAGGGCACTGCGTCAATGTACATATGAAGTAGGAGACGTAAGTCTGACGTATTTCCTACTCTAGCCGACCACACAACAGGACATTCGTTATAATACTCCGAGTTCACAATCACGTCCAAGATGATACAATGAGTATTTTTTAATTTAACATTGATTGAAAGTTTTTAAAGTTATGTTTTGCTCAAGCAATATTACAATATTACAAACTTAGATGAAGAGAAACGTTTCCAAAAACAATCTTGTTCAGAAATGTTATATACAAAAAAGTCATTTTGAATATAATACATGAAACTGAATGAAAACATAGTTTTATGAATACGTGTCAAATTGATTTGTACATAAATATATCAAAATGGTTCTTACTCAAATGTTACGTCGTTCAGGAATATCGTGTTTAATTATATAATTTATTTATAGTACATGATGAGGGTCACAAACATTAAATACTGAGACATTGTTTATTTGAAAACACAAAATAGTAACAATAATAATATGCCTTCCTTAAAGGATCGTTTACTAAATAAATTTTAAGAAATATTTCTATTAAATGTTTGTGATTAAATAATTTAATGTGTGTAGTTAAATAATTCGTGATTCAAGAATATATATTGTGGAATATGAATGTGATTAAATGAAACTCCAGTTTCTCATAAACAAGTGCTGTAGAATGTCTTGAGTATTCGCACGTGCCTCTTATGAGTTTATCACACCGTCTTCCGAAGCGATGTCATGCGGGCGCGTGCATCATGACAGGTGGCACTCGCTCGCCGCTATATGGTTGAGATGTGGTGGCAGGAGAGGGGAGAGGTAACTCGGGACACCCCGTGAGTCACGCGCCACGTGTCCTCGCTGACTGCACTCACGTGAAGGTACGCACCTCACATATGCGCGAATTCTTGGGGAGTTTTCCCGCCAAAAGGAGACTTACTTTAAGAAGCAGCAATTTGACTGATTTACAGTGTGCGTTTCTGTTAAAGTTAGACAGTAGGAATGCAGTAGTACATGGGACAAACAAACTTGATAAGGAAATATCTTCGCATATAATAAAACACCTACACTATACCAGAATGTCTTGTTATTACTCCAATCCCTGAGTAAGATGTCTCCAACCTCATGGAATACGATTGTGCCTTATGGAATATTCGAAATTTTTGTACAACTCAGTTTTGTAGTTTATGGTGAAACTTCTTGAATTTTTATTTAAGTCCTAGGGTAAAGATTGATTGAGTATTTATTTAACCTTCTCGGCTATTTTTTCCATGCATATGAAATACACTATATAACACAATATAAGAATTGTACATTATAATAAAAATTTATACAGAAATAATTACATTACTTTCAGAATATTGTTTCCGTATCTACATATCTATTAAATTTTTACTACTACTGTGACACTAACCCGAAAATATTTACTTCTTAACTAAAAAATAATGTCTTGCATTTTCATTGCAAGGCTGAATGTCAGCGTCCTCCATCATTTTGCTGACGAATGCCATAGTGTCGACGGCGAGTGTCGTAACAAAACAAACACCACGCCGCTCCTTGTCACGGCCTCGTCAGCATTCTTATATCTATGGCTTAACAAATTCCTTCATTAGATACTTATCCATCGTTTTAAATGATTATATTGCATCAAATTAAAATCAGAGCTAGTTTCTCTAACTTTTCTACATGCCTTATCCTTCCTATTTGCTGTCACTCTTATATCTACTGGAAAACATTTTTTACCTTCCCATTCTTTTGGTATTTTGAATTTTTTTACAGATGCATTTACATTTGGAGTTTTTACTGCACAATGAACTAATTTATCTATCTTCGTCTCATTATTCTCAAGATTAGACTCTATATTTGTCTTTGACTTAACAAAATTATCAACATTGAACAATTTATAATTCCTAGTAAGCAACTCTCTCAATTGAGTCACGCTACTACTCAAACGCAGTTCAACGTTTTTCCATG
This sequence comes from Laupala kohalensis, assembly GCA_002313205.1. NCBI lineage: Eukaryota > Metazoa > Arthropoda > Insecta > Orthoptera > Trigonidiidae > Laupala > Laupala kohalensis. The sequence goes on from NNCF01126527.1 coordinate 219,185, forward strand.
CATAATCCATTATTATAGGTTGATGGATCACTTCAACATCCATTTTACTGTTTGAAAGTACTAAGTCTGTAATTGTCTGGCTAACACTGGTTACTCTTGTTGCATTGTTTACATATTGTTTCATTCCTAAAATCTGCATTTTAGTTTGTAGCTTCTTTGAATAAAAAAAGAAGTTTTACAATCTATATTGAAGTCTCCTATCACTTTACATTCACTGTGAGACATACATTCTTCCACAACCTCCTCCAAAAACTGGATGAATTCACCATCAGAGACACTTAAAAAATGGTATATCGCTTCTATCATACCATTGTAATCATTTTTATTAACTTTCAATTCTATAAACCCACAGTTTTCAAGCATTTTCTTTATCATTAACACTTCCCTTTTAATGTCTTCCCTCACATATATCAATACACCTCCTGTAAACCTTTTTCCCCCCGTCACATCTAACTACATTGTAGTCACTTAAATTCACTTCACTATATTCAATCTCTGTCGTTACTCTTGTCTCTGATAGTACAAGCACAGCTGGAATAATTTTTTTAATGACCATATTTTCTATTTCATCTTTATGCACAATAAATATCTGCGCATTTGTATGCATAATAACATCTTTATTCTGTGTTGTTGCTATGCTTTTACCTTTTTATCCTCCCATCCTGCTCTTTTCTTCTCCTCATTTAGGAATCTGTTGTATGTCGGACATTCTACATTGATGGCTTCGTGTTTGTCATTTATATTCAAATTAAATTTTTCGTTTTTTTGCTTACAATTAATACGTTGTTTTTTATCTTCTTTACAGTCTGCCGTTTCATGATTTCCTGCACATTTGTAGCATGCTACATTCCTTCTTAAGTTTATTGACATATTTTTAGTATACTGTTCTTCAATTCCGCTATNATTCTACACTTGACATTTTCGCCAACCAACATTAATTTTCTCTCGTTTCAGTATAATCTCTTGTGTAAGCTTATCGACTTCTATAATTATAACTCCTTCATTCTTTGTTGATTTCCTCATGATTTTAGCATCATTTCTTCTGTCTTTTACAATTCTTTTTACGATTCGAATGCGACAATCTTTATTTATTTCTTCCATTCTATTTTGTTTCTTTATTGTAGATACCAGATCCGCATCACTTGCTTTTATTTCTTCTTCATCAATATCTATTATCTTCAATTTTGGTGTAACCAGCTTAGGTTCCATTATTTGGAAGTCATGCCCAAGTTTTTCTTGTACTTCATCTTTCAGTTTTTGTATCTCTTCTCCTGTTTCACATACCAGGAAAACGGCACCATTACCTCCCTTTTTTACGTTTGTGATCCCCACATTCATATTTGTAATATCAACTTTTTCTTTCACTAGCATTTTAGTTTTTTCACTTTCTTGAACTACTTTTGGTTTCACAACAATTATGTTTTCCTTCCTTTTCACTTTAACAACTTCCTAAAACAGTTTCGTTTTTTCCTTCTGTTCTTCTGCCCTTTTTAGTATACTGTTCTTCAATTCCGCTATTTCTTGTCTAATGTCTCCAAATTCTTCCTGTATCACTTCCTTAATAATTCTTCTACTGTTATTTCTACATGTTTCCTCATAATTCATTTCTTTTATCGTTTTACTATCCAGTCAATTTTAGTTTCCATGTTCGATGGTACATTTCCATATGATTGTCGCCTACCACTGGCACTACCTCCTGCAGATCCTTTCCTCATTTCTTGATTTCCTGTTGCTCTCTTCATTGCAGCTTCTTTTGCGACAGTGAAAGAAACAAATGGCCACTACACATCACTAGATCACCATTTCCACCGTGTTTTCGTGTGTTTTTCTGCACAACCAGGGTGAAAAAAACATTTTACGCAACTACTTGCTTTGCACCAATTAACTTGTGTTTTTATCGCTTTTTTACACGCAGAACAACGATACTCTTCGTATTCTTCATTCATCGCAGTCGGCAAAACCCTGCGTCATCACTATTATACGCTAACGCAGTGATGTATAGACACGTCCGACCTCGGCCGCAACTGACTACTGACTGAATGCAGAATCATTCATCAGTATCATCATTCATCATTCATCATCTAAGCATCAAGAAACACTGAATACAAGTAAGTTGTTAGAAAATATATCAAACTTCGTGAAACTGTTTGAAACGCAGGGAAAAGACTAGTTAGTACTCTGGAGCAGGGTACATTCTTCGAGTGAGATATAAATACAATGGAAGTATTTATCGAAAAGACGATAGTTATCGCATGAATCTCATTATTATTGCGTGATACAAAGAGCAATTATCCACAAAACCATACATATGGTTTACGAAAGAGAAAAACGTCTTCTGTTACAAATATAACATATTTAGCGTAGGAGTCAATATATTTTAATATAATTGTGTTCATGTACACTAAGATATACACTGTTTCCCTAGACATTTAATATTAATTCGAAAAAAATTATGATTGTCACAGTCAATAATAAATGTTTTCAATGAAATTAAGAATGTCCACCGTTCGATGTGGACATATGTGTATTGTTTATTGATTATCTATTTTATGCCTTTTGGCAAGGTTCAGGCCACGAGGCTTGCTCTTTCGCCTAACCGTTGGACTTGAGTAAGGGAAATGGGAAGGAGTGATGATGGGTTGCCGGGGAACTTACGGTACCGAATCGACATTTGTCCGGAGTAGATGAGGGGGAAACCCCCGCAGAAAACCTCACCTAGTTCGGTCGAGCGGGATTCGAACCCACACTCTACCGCTCAGCGGGATCGAGGAAGCGAATAAGCTACCACTAGATAACCGCTGTCTGTGTGTACGCATGAGATGCGTCATCGTGGATACCTGTCTCGCCCATGTCGAAGTGGGCGCTTCAAAAGCGCGGGAACTCATTTCCGCCTTCTGCTACTTCCGGTGCGTCCATGGGGGCATCGCGACACCAGCGTCTGAGGCGTCTCCTTCGGTCACTGACACATTCGCAGGTGACGAAGACACGCGTCCAGGCAGGTTCCTGCACACGCGACCCTCATTCTTTCTTCTTCGAATGCTTTGAGGTATTTACGTATTCAGTTCAGGGGGAATCAGTGTTAGGAATTATACGATGATAGTTATGTAGGTGATGTCTTATGTGTTGCTGCAGACGAATCACTTTAGAACATGTAAAGACATTTCTTTTTCATTTTTGGGGGGAGGAGTGCGTTGTAATATTCCTCGAAGGTTCATTTCACTGTAATTCTGTTCCTGTCTATAAATACGTATACAGGAGATGATATATATATATATATATATATATATATATATATATATATATATATATATATATATATATATATATATATATATATATCTCCATATCTATCAGATTATGATTCACAGTGTGTTAAATAGCAATTATTATGTTCATGAAACTAGCGTTATATAATGTTATGGACCATTTCTGGTCGTTAAAATTATTTTAAATTAAATGTATTTTAAATTTTTTAGATTATTAGGCAATGAATTAATTAATATAAGAGCTATCAAGTAACTATTTTAAACACTTATAGTTTTAGCAAACTTGAGAATTAGTATACTTTTATGTCTCTTTTTACTTGTCGTATTAAGAAAACATTTTAATGTGCTTATTTTCAATCCTTGACGTTGAGTGGTGGTGAAAAGGATGAGATGGAGGACAGCTACTAATCGAGCTGCGCTCCTTAAAACTCTTTTATAAACTAAGTAACTCTTTCGTATTTTGGGACGAGCTCCGAAGTTATATTTCACACCCCTCGATGTTAGGTTTCTTGGAGTATTGTTCACGCACTTTAATAAATATATATTATCGTACAAAAATATTAACTGAAAACTGAAACGAATGATAGGAGAGCGATAAAATAGATAGAAGAACCATATAGTGGCACCACTTCCGCATTTTATATACATAATACGTGTATTCTTATATTAACATCTATATCTTTGATGTACACTGAATAATTACTCTGAATTTAAATATTCTTAAAAATGAAGACTTAGAAATATTTGTGAAACAGAATGAACAAATGTTTTACGCCACAATTTTTATAATTGTATTTATTTTCGGAGAAATTATTTTTCCATTCTTATAGATTAATAATGTTATGATATGATGTGATATAATAGGGTTATTTATTTTTACTTTTTTAAATACCTATACAATTTTATTATAATATTTACTTTCTTATAAGAATAGTTTATTCGTCTTGCGAATTAATCGTACCTTTCATCCATTAACGACCAATATCTCTGAAAATTACCTGTCGACTCACAAATTGAAGCCGCACTTCCACCAATTTCTTCCCAGTCCTCACCACCTGGAGCAACCCACGCGAATAATTATCACGCTCTGTGCAATAAACGCCCACACACAAGTAAACGTACTCTTCATTGAAACTTCAAAGTGTCTCCACCCCTCCAGTCGACTCTCACCTGTCCCCTGCCTCAGGTGATAATTACTCTCAACTGCCGCCAGTCGACGAAAAGCAACTTGCGCGGAAAATTAAGTTTCGATTCGAGAAAAGCGAGTCTCCTCGACCTTCGTTCAAAGAGTTAAACTCCTTTGAGAATCGGATCTCCGTTCGGAATGAATTACCCAGCGACTTCTTCCCCTTCAACTGCCCGCGATCCTCTTTCTTTTCCTCTTGAGAATTCTTGGAACCCTTTCTTCAGAAGGGTAGAAAGATCTCGCCTTTTTTGCTTAGGGGAATAAGTAATCCTACTCCGAATAATCCACTTGACGGATATCCTTAAAAATACACAGATGGGAGGCGATGTAAAGATGACTTCTTTGTTACTCGTAATACGAGGTTTTTAATTCTGTTTTATGTCATTTTTTAATTTCTGCTCTGTTTAATGCGAGTGTTTGTTTTAAGACACTAAAAGAGAACTCTAATTAACAAGTGTTGGAATGTTTCAACATAAGACGTATTTGCATAATCTTGAAAATATTTTGCAAACTTGATGTATTAACAGAAAGTATTTTTGTTATAAAATATAAAATAAAATGTTTATCGTTAAAATAAATTATATCATTAACGTAAAATTTAGTAGTAAAATTTTTGTTATCAACTCTTCATTCTGAAAATTATATAATATTTAAGAGGGCCAATATTTAAATTATAATCAAAGAAATGCTAATTTTTGTTTAAGTTATTTCTTGAGCAATTATAAAACGACACATAAGTTATAAGTAGTTACCATAAGATTTGAATTGAACGTTGGATATTTTATTTAAATTCTTTAGTTGTATTACTGTTGTAAGGTTCGGTATGTGACATACAGATATTTTATATGCTTCACAACTGGGATTAAAATATTAATTAATATTTAATTATTTGAAATTTCTGGAGAACAAGTGTCACAATTTGTATTCTGAATCATTATTAAATTGTTTCTCATAGTCAGAATGGATAAATTAAATCTATTGTCTGAAATTTTGGAATTATGATTTGTATTCTACTACAATTAACGTCCATTAAAATATAATTAAATAAATAATTAAAAACTTACGACTTTTCACAGAATATATATAATTCGTCCATAAAAGGTCGTGAGTTTTTAATTATTTATTTAATTATAATTTCTATTGTAGTTTTTGTCCCATCAAAATCGAAATATGTTGAAACCATTACGTACCAGCGCACAAACAAGAACTTGGGTAGGATGCGTTTACTGCGTCCTGCTCAGAAACTCATATTCCAAGTTGTAGCTCCTGGAGTTGCTTTCCTGTAATAAGCTTCAGTATTGCAGTGGTTTCGCGGCGAGCTTTATGCGCGTTCACGCGTCATTTCACTTGTTCCGCTTCTTCGTCCGAGTGACGGCCGTCGGAGCGCTGGTGACCGCGTCTTCTGCAGAACGGAGTGGAGCCGTTGAGGCAGAAATGCTGGAGGTAATGGAGACAGAGGCATAGCGATGAAGTGTTGTTGCGATGGAGTCGTCATGTTTGTTATAAATGTGTTGGAGGGAAAGTGACTATAATCAGGTCCTGATCTTCTTGTAACATAAAGCCATATTTAATGATGATTTTTATTTTACGAATGAAATATTTGTCTGCGTACGTAATTGATTTTTAAAGTTCATGGCACATTATCTATTCTCAATATGTTTAAATATATAAATAGGTTAAGATGATGGATATCGATAGTAACTAAAAAAGTGATTTTAATATTATATTTAATATAAAAATATATTTATAAACATTATATCAGCGTATACTTTACCATTTTCATATTATCAAAAGCTAACATACATATAAAGAACAGTAAACTAATTGAGTGTGAAATAAAATGGAGAGCTCAATGTCTACCTTGGCCCAGCTTTTAGACTTCGTTGCTACGTGAAATGTCGTACTGAATAATATAAAGTCTTATTGCCTCTTCTAACGTCTTTGCTGACGATGATGCAGATTGGGTCAGACGAATAGTTTTCTCTAGATAGAAGGGTATTGACTTAATTTCATTTTAATAATTGTTTCAAAATAATCAATACTGAACCAAACTTTTTCTTAAAAATTTTCTGTTATTAGGTTACAAATTGCATCCAACCCACTCTTGCAATGTGAGGAATTTTTACCAGCAAGTCTCCTTCGAACTTTGACATTCCATTTTATGGGTGATAATTTCTGTGGAATTATTTTTCAAACTTGGATAAGGAAGTCAAGATCATTCCCAGATTTTCTTCGATTTTTCGTAAGAATGATCCTAACTTTTGTTTCCTTTTCTATGACGCCGGATTAAGAATTCTTTTTTATTCATCTGTAATCGAACAGTGTTTCGTGAAACCAAGATTTGAACAAATATTGAAGGTACATTTTGGTCAAATAAAATGTCATATTATTTTAATATAAATATTGTTAATGTTTATTGAATGATATAAATATTAATTTATTTCATGCCTGCACGCAGACTTCATGAGGAAGTTACAATCGACATACATGGATGCAATGATAGTGGTGGCGGGTATTGTAGACGGTGGCGTCGTGGCGTCCGAAGGGTCCTTTGGCCATTGCAAAGCGCAGTGACGTTTAGAGCTCGCCTAATGGAGCGAGTTACGGGAAGCCACGGAGCTTAGGGCCGTCGTGGACTGCGAGACGACCTAAGTGCCTTCTCGAAGGGCCAAGGGAGAGAATGTATGGTCAGAGTGGTTGTTGAGAGTTCTATGGCTCAGCGGGAGAACAGAGAACCAACGTCCGGATTGTATCTGAAGCTCTTGTTTATGTGGTATCCCCCACACAACAATGAGAAAAAAAACGATCTGAAATTGGTTTCTTTCGCTGAATTTATTTTTATAAATTATTTACATTTTAAAATACCATAATTTATATTAGAAACAAACTTAAATTAAAAAATGTTCTTAATTGTCCCTAATTCTTAAATAAAATTTTAACATTTTGAGTGGGTTCCCTCCCCTCCCGAAGTACGTTCGTCATTTTCAAAAATTATTGAGTCCCATCAACAAATTCCAACTGGGAGGGGATGGTTTGGTGAGAATGACTTTTTTTTTCTTTTCGGGGAGTGATAGAATATACTTCTCGCCATAAATTTGTTTGATGCTAATTTTAAAGTTATTTTTCCTTAATACATTAAAAAAAATTCAATTCTTTATATCATGTAATAAATGGTTGTAAAAAGTGAAGAAAACGCACTTTCATTTTCTTTTACTATAAATTCACTTTTTTTTTGGGGGGGGGGAAGGAAGTTAGCTGGACTCCTCGAGTCCCTCACTGGCTGGAAAAGTTTAACTCAGTGAAATGTAGCATTATTTTCCGTTCTAGACATTTACTTCAGAAAATTATTAGTAAAGCATCCGTAATAGAGCTAAATATTAACTCTCTACTTTTTCGCCGGTGGACTCATAAATCGACTAACCGTTTATAACTTCCTATTTTGGATATTTCATTCAAATAATCATACTTAATAAATCAATATGCATTTATAGTTAAACCAACTTTGAAGCTCATGGGGATGCAGATATCTTGACTTATGCGTAATAGTATGGATTCCAAACTCAAGTAGAACTGTTGTCCCCGTAAAAGACAACTGGAAAGCAATCCCATCCTGGCCCGGGTTTATCTCCGGTTTTCCTTCGGGTAGTGGCGGATTTTTCATGGGCGGGAATGTCATAAATACTTTTGACTATTAATCCCAAATTTCTTCATCACATAATATCTACAACCGATTTTGGAATAATAAATAGATAAAAATTTATATTTATTAAATAATTTCTTTGGGCCCTTGATCGGAGTTGATGAGATAAATAATAAATTTATTGTCAAAAAACAGTACAAACTGCGTATGACCACGTCGAGGACAATAAACTAATTTACTCTCCGGAAGCAACCAAGGGACCATCCCATCAATTCCGATCAAGGGCCCTAAGGGAGAGGCGGATTCAAAAAATTCAGCAAAAGTTCCTAGATAAGATAAAAAGTTAGCTGCGAATTATAATACATATATAATGTCAATATGTTTGTAATTTTAAGCAAAAAAATTACATGTACAAGTTATTATCGAACTATAGATTATTCTGAGTATAGTGTTTAAAAATCATAAGAGTTGAAAAAAACACTAAATTCACGATTTATTGTTACAATAAACACGCCCCTAGACAAAGCCTAGTGAACCTGTATAAGAAATCCGCCTCTACCCGAAGGAAAAACGGAGAAAAACCCGGGCCAGGATGGGGCTACAGAATTAATGTACACAACCGTGCCAAAGTTGAGTACACATAAAACTAAAATGGAATGGTCCCTTCCTTGTTACCGGAGTGTAACATAGTTTATTAACCCCTAAGTAGTTATACGCAGTTTGCAACTGCTTTTTGACCATACAGTTTATTATTTTATTACAATACAGATTAACACACACTTTCACTTCATTCTCATCGACTTTTTATTCCTAAAGGAAACCCTCTGGCAACGAAAGGACTAAGCTGTTGGATCGATTTATACATTTTTCTTCATTGTTGAGCTAAATTGCGAATGGAATCATCATCACCCGATAATTTTCTGCACAAGCAACTCGCGAAGTGAAAAACAAAATGAAATTTTTAGAATATGCATTTAGAATATGCATTTAGAATATGCATTTAGAATATGCATTTAGAATATGCATTTAGAATATGCATTTAGAATATGCATTTAGAATATGCATTTAGAATATGCGATTAGAGAAGAAAACCAAGTTAGGTCCATTTTCCATGAGCATCGAGCAAGTCGATTGCTCAAGGCCATAGAAGTCAGAAAACCTCGAGTTGGTAACGAACTTCGCCACAGATAAAGCTCGACCGGCAGTTAGAACCCGCACAAAGGTAGTTCCCTTCGGCCGACGAACACGAGTTGAGGCGCCAACAGCTCAGGGGACTGCGGCAGTAGGGGCGGATCCGTCCTCACTGTTACTTCCGGCGCTGCTGGCAATAGCAAAAACGTCGAGATGGCGCAACGGCGGGACAGACCATTGCACTTGAGCCTTCCGCGCCGGTTAACTAGCTTCGCCGCTGGGGCGCTGCTGCGGCGCCGGCGACCGAGGTGACAATGGCTACGCTGGGGAGAGAGACAAGGGCTACCAGAACTGTATGAAGGTCTCACTAGCACTAAATAACATTCAAGGCTGGAGGAGGAGTAGAACTTTGTGTTCTCTGGTGGACGATGCATTCGGCGTTGAACGTGGCCTATCTTTCTCCTTTATGTCACTCACTCTATCGCTTCTTCCCAAACACAGTATCACTTCCCATTTCTGAACTCGTCCCCTCCACACAACCGTGGAAATGTCTCACTTATCTTCACGTTTACGAAATTTCGATAGTGAGGTTTGTTCAGTGACGTTTAGTTCTTTACATTTCAATTACCCACGTTAAGACAGATGAAAAAGCTCTAAAACACTCCCTAGATAAATTAATCTCAAAAAAATTGAGTCTTTTAACATGTTGATTTTCACATCTTTCCTTAGTTAAAGTAATAAAAACGAGTAATACTCCATGAAAAAAATAGACGGATTTCCACAAGGTTCTTGATTATTATTTTTGTCCAATATGTATTTGTAAGATATCCTTGAACGTCTCATGAACAAATGGACAATAAAATAAACACAATATAAATAAAACGCTAAAAGCCTTTTATTTATTTATTTGTTTAATTTGGTTCAAAGCCATATGGAGGGAAATCTTTGTAGTTCTAAACATCAGTTAGCTGTAAAAAATTAACTATGTTTGCTCATATTCAGAAAATAATCTGCAACCAAGATATCAAACACGTTATTTCAAAATATTTGATTTTTTCACAGCCAGTTTTTAATACTTTTGTTCTACTTTATCCCCATATCTCGTCATACCGTAACGTAATATAGCACATTTCATTATTTTCTTTTATAATAGTTTAATAGTATTTGTAAATCAAAGTTTGGTGAATTGTAAATCCCGCCCCAAATTACTGGCCAACTCTATCAGTCAAGATTGAAATTCCGCAATCTTCTCTGACTCCTTATCCTCAAGTCCATTTACTTCAAAATACCTCCCCTAAAAGTTCAACCCCTTCGTTACATCTTCAGCGTCTCCCTTCACAATGGCATCCTTTATTCCACAGATTGTTCATCCCCCATTCTGAGTCTTTAACATTGTTCTACTCCCCTCTGTCATCTCTCACTTATACACAGAACCACCAACGGGATCTCAATCACCTATTATCTCAAAAAATACAAAGTTTTAGGCTCTTATTATAATCCGCAGAGCTAATTTTCACAGATTCAACCTGTCTGAAACCCGAAAACTGAAAACCACTGAAGATGATAGAAAACATTGAAAGAATGCTATGGCAATATTCTGTTTTTAAGACAACATGAAAGACAACTAACAAATCAGATGTTACCAATACTTCTACGTGATTCACTAAATAGACCTGATCGACCTTAAGATGTTGCGAAACAAATTTTGAGGGGGTTTCAATAACATTATGAATTTCGACCCTTGTTACAGCAAATTTATCATACTAGACAGTGGTGAAGTATTGTTCGTTTTACAAAGTAAGTGTAGTTTCTCTATCCAACATTTTAATGACAAGTACTTATAATTGTAATGGTTCCATCAGTTTTCTCGCTCTTCTTTTTTAAATAGAAATATATAGTTTTTAATTTTAAAAATATTTTCTAAAATATAAATTTTCTAAAAATTAAAATTCCTTGGTATTGTGCTTTTAATAAATTAATATTGACGTACATATTAGTTTTTATTCACTGAATCTTAAATTATTAGTCCATAGTATTTCTCCGAAATTTACCTCAATGCTGGAGATGTCTGGTAGCGCTGGAGATTGTGAAGAAGCTGCGGATGAAAATCGTTTTATTAATAAATATTTGAAAGACAAACTTCTGTCTGGCAAATTAATCATTTTTTCAACATTGTGATTCCTTTTGATACGAGTTCCGTATGTGAAGAATTTTCTGTATGGTACTTTGATTTTACTTCAAGGTACTTCCCCAAATTAGCATTATTAAAAAAATAATGTAAAGTACATTTTCTAGCATTTTCCCCTCCCCACACTATTCTTTACAATTCTCAGCACTCACACCCCGTACGTTCACCTCCTGTTCGCCATCCCACCCCCAACAATGCAGTGCATTTTACAGCGGGGCGGTGACGGCAACGGAAGGGGTGCTAATGGTCAGCATTGTACGGAAGTCGAAGGGAGAAAGGGTTGGCGCCAAGTGGCGGGGTCCTTTGCGTCTCATAAGGGGTTGAGTCCCTGCGGAGGAACGAACAGTGGGCCAGAGTACGACTTTTGGGGCAAAACGTTTTACTGAACCTTATTTAAAAAATGGTTCTGATAAACTTACAATAATTATTTTTCAACGAGTCAGCGTTAATAACTTACTTGCTTCACTAAAAAAATATGACAATAGTGAGCAAAACGAAATTTTGAGATTACTTTCCTTATTAAAATTTTGTGCTGTAATACACTTCTATTCAACATCTTCATTGGACTGTAATACACTTCTATTCAACATTAAATGAACTTACGTTTCTAAGTTAAGAATTAAAATGTCGGTTTCGTACAATGATTTTTTCTCTTTCGTTTTAACGTGTCTCATCCATCGATTTCATTATTTAACATTCATATCACTCGGAAACGTTGTAAAAAGGCCCCATGACTTGTTTGTATCCAACTAAAATCTGTAGATTAAAAATTGGCTCTGAAAGATAATTTTGTCTTAATGTTTCAAAGGTTTACCACACTGTCCGAAGTCTACGCTGCTTAGGAAGCATTTGCAATGACGGTGGCGGCGAAAGGACCGAGCGCGGAGTTTGTGTTAAATGTACTAGCAATCATGGACGCGCTTGTTTTGACTTGCTAATGCACCACGGATTGGCTGTGTGTTGTGGCAGTAGAAGTATACGAGCTTCGGCATCCCCACCTTCCTCTTAATGCATATCCACCCCCTTCCTCATTCCATCTTCTGACGTCTGCAAGTGACAATTATTGTGTTGTTGGTAGAGAGGACCAAGGGGTTTTGTGGTAGCAACAGCCTCTTCAGGAAGACAAGCACGGGTGACGTTGAGTTGTTTGCGGGGGTGTATGAAGAGATCATATTTTGCAGAAATAAGACTTCATTGTCAGTTTTCCTTTGAAATCCTTCTCCTAAAATTAAGTCTACTACAAAAATTAGACAGGAATTTAGGATTTGTAATTCATCCGTAAAGAAAAATTGCATGTGCATGGAGAATTTCGAAATCATCGCTCATAATTTTTTGTGCGATGAAAATGGTTTGCCTTTACAGTGAAAACGTCCAACAATGTTAGAAATGTTTCTAATGCAAAGATATGCTCTGGTGACGAATTTGCAGTAACTTTCCACTATGATTCACGCCCAAATTCTAGAATATATTAGATTACATTGTGCAAAGTATCACAAATTCCGTTGATAAACATCTAAGAGTCTCGTTATATTGTTGACATATCAGACCCCTGAATGTCAACATACTCGAGAACAGAATTGAATTGTTTTTACTGATTTTTAAAGTTGCGTTTTAGGGTGATCAAAGAGTATATGCTACTACAACTAGATATTATAAAAAGTTTTTGTACAATCGGGAGTGAGGGTAGTGCCGAATAATTTAATAATACCAGTATGAAGTGTATTATATTTTGTCACACACATAATCCTAATCAACTGTCCATTGTAGCGTGAAATTTTGAAGGGTTGCATATCCATGATCTCATTTAACGGGTTATTTGCGCGTTCGACCTTCCGTAAAGTTCATGAAATATTGTAGCTTTGGCTTCAAAGGTTAATTCCCGGTAACGGACTTTAAAAAATGAATTATAGTATATAAACACTGAGAACTCATTTCTATCCTGAACGCTCCTTGATTGAGCATATCTAAGATTTCCAAAGATACTGAAAGTGCATACATATAATGAGCCAAATGATCTGAAACAGCATCACGCATGGTTAAGTTTTTCGGGTACGGACAAGGAAAACCGGACATTTTTCACGCTGCACGGAAGAACTCATCTACTATCGGATTTTTTATTATAGACCCCTGACGTCTAATAGCTGTGGAGAGTACAACAAAAATCACAAAAAATACAATTGGATTTGTAATGTTGCTTTGTATACACACAAGTGAAAAATTTTGTTTTACGAATGAATATTAATTTTTTTAAACCAGAAATGTTACAAAAAGCGTGATATTTTAGCGGTTTTTGCCGATACGCCGACTTCATGATTTGTTTATAAAATAAACTAAGGGAGGAAAAAATAATTCTTATTCAGTGAATGATCAGTGTTGTGTTTGTGATAATATTTATTCATTTCAATCTTCTAGTTGCAAAATGTAATCAGTTACTGCTAAAAACAATCATACACATTATTAAGGAATAAAATTTAAACTGTCGCTCTCAGAAGAATGCCATGATCGCATTACAATTAAATGCAAACGTTTAAAACTATTTATGTAACCTCCAGCAAGTGATAAATAAAACCATGTTTTCAATTAGCGACCAGCGATGGATTTCAGTTGCGCACATAGTTGCCACGCATATCACTCAATTGACTGGTGTAACTTTAACAGGCTGGACCCCACACCTGACGACGGAATACGGCTTTGGCAGCAAAGCGCGGAACTATAAGGCACCGCTGGCCGTTTATTCAAAACATGGTTTGAATTTATTTAACACTTGATAGAGGCTAAGTAAATAGTATTAAACGTTTTAATTCAATTGTAATGTGATCGTGGCATTCTTCTGAATGCGACAGTATAAATTCACCTTTTAAATTTTCGTAAAATTAAACATGTTCATAGAAATCCTCCTAATATTGATAAGATGGTGAGAAATAATTGGAAGAGGTGGTCCTTCTAAAGAATAAAATCTTTAATGTTATCGCGAATGATTTGATTGAAGTATATATTAAATTTCAGTAAATGCGTGTTGAAATGCTGTGTCTATGAACTGATTTTTATGAACTGAACGCAATACTTGTTTTATTTGGTTTATTATGTTCTCAATTATTTAAGAGGCAATTATATAAACAGAGCTTTGAAATAAGAGAAGGTATGAGCAGACATTAATGAACACCGCCACGAATTCTTTTCTCTCTCTCTCTCTCTCTCTCTCTCTCTCTAAAGCCATTTGCTTATTAAGTTCAAACGCCATAATTTTGTAGAGACAATTTTCTTATGTTTGCGTTACCTAACCTTGTTAGGAAAAGCAACATTATATTTTACAGTTATACTAAACAGTAAATTTATGTATTTTTATAGACTCTCACAACAATGTTTTTATCTTCTTCCATGCGATATTCATCCTTTCCGTAAATCTTAATTTACCGTGCAGATACAAGATCAGATTCATTAACTTGAGTACATCCTATCTTGAAGGACAGCGTCATTAATAAGAAAAGCAAGATGGCGTATCATGCTAGCAGCTTCTACGACGACCTATCTCCCCCATAATCTCACTCTGTCAATTAGCAGTCCTTCCATGTCTTCAAGAAAAACCTCCTTTCTACGCCTGTCCTGAGCACTGGGGCCAGTAAACGAACACAAAAACTCTTTCATTACACTCATTATTCGTGGATTGGTCAACAGCCTGTGAACGAATGTGAATATATATCTTACATGTCAAGTGATTCGGTTACAAGCACCAGCAGTGGAAGACGGTAGCTGGTTCGTGCTGACGATTAGTGCTATCTGGTGTCAATTAAAAGAACCGGTTGGATGTCTCAGGGTGACGGGATTGTGTCTCTCAGATTACGTGTTGCACCACGTGAATAAAGTGAAGCTAAATGTTGATTTCTTGAGGTTGAGTTTCTTCATATGCATTTAGTCTTTGGATAAGTCAATGATTGATTTTATGTTCTGGTTACCCTGCCATTTGGGGGTTCAAGATCATCTTTATTTTATTTTATTTTTTTTGTGAGTGGGGGAGGGGGGGAATACGAGAAAACTAGGTGCTAATTTTAACGACATTTTAATTATACACATATACTTCTTCGTATGGAGATATAATGGTTTTACAATTACGACAAACTGCCAAAATACTCAGTCTTGTTTACCACTTTTTTTTCCAACATTTAAAAATCTTAAGTCTTGAAGTATTTTCCACGTCTTGAAAGGTGGTAGAAATCTATTATTTGCTATGGAATGGTTATTCGAAATGTTAATATACGACGTAGACACAAGGAAGAAAAGATAATACGCACTGGGAATATACTGAACCAATGTTTATTTATGACGTTCGTGAAAGTGTGACAGGAAAAATGAGAGAATGAAATAATTACTGAGAATAAGTAAATACTTTATTGCCAAATAGCAGTTAAAAAGTACGCATCTCCACGCACCAGAAAATAAGCTTATTTACTTTCCAGAAGCAAGAAATGGGGGATCACAATAAAATCAAAGTGCCCAAAGTAAAACCCGAAAGTACAGGTAGGATGGGGCTCCAGAGATAATGAGCACGACCCTGCCAAGGTAGAATGCCTATAAAAATGTTACTTTTGTGAATAAACATCGGTAGATGTACATGACTATTTTGATCAATATTAAGTGTACTATGACATAGTGATAAAGTATACAAGGACATTAAAATTTGATGAATTCATATTAGAGTACAATTTCCTTTCATGGGATAATCATATCTCTCTCCCATAATTAAAACTGGTTTCGCTAAATTCATTATATAAGTTCCCAATATAGAGGAAAAATTAGTTACATGAATGCTTGAATTTTTATTTAAGATTCACTAGGGGAAAAGTGAGATTCGTAGATGTCTAGATCGAGATGTAAGGGGAGAAAACGATACCTCGTCATTCACAACACGAGTTGTAGGATTAGCTGCGCCAGTTTACAATCAGGGTATTTCTTATTCAGAAGCTCTTCATGGACGTCATAGAATACAAAGTAGCTTTTCACTTGGAGGCGGCACGGCGATTGAGGCACCATGGTGAGACACAATGGTGAGAAGTAATGTTAGTGGTGGAAAAGCTAGCCCTATGTTAGGAGTAAGATTGCTGGTTCATTTGCAAACTGACGGTATAATTACGGTATAATAACAGAAGGCTTATATTAATAAACAATTCACTTCTCGATCTTTAAATTAAGTAAATAAATATGTTTATTACCAAAGAATATTTTTTGTTCATTATTGAAATAAAAATGATAAATGATACTAAGACAAAAGCCTTCGTTGAATTGCCCTATAAATTTAAATATGAAAATGTCATTAGATACATCGTATACCCTTTACCAAATCATATACTACGCATTTATTATTTTCTTTGAAAGCCAGTTTGGCGTTCTAAGGAAAGGTTATCTTCCTTTATTACGTTCTCACTGACCCAATTGCTCATCAGCAAACTCGTATGTTTGCAGGCAGCGATACAGGCACTCCACGCGATCTCTTTTCTCTCTTTCCGGATTGAAACGAATGCTTTTATTTCTGCAGATCATAAGATTGCAATATTGCAAAAAGAACATGAATGGAATTTATCACTAATTTTGCAACGGGTGTAGATTGTTATAGACACAGTAAAGTGATGAAAATTATGGTTACGAAGATTTTTCAAATTATAATTGATAGTTCATAGGGGTATTGATATTTCATAGGTCATGCCAACGAAGCATTAGAAGACGTAGAAGAATTAGAAGCATTAGATGTAAACTCCTAGGGAGAGGTGATAAATAAATGTCGCCTCGTGCAGCATCCCTAGCATAGACAGATATATAAAGGAAAAATAGTGCACACTGAAAAACAAGAGAGAGAGAGAGGGAAAATGATTGATGTATTAGATGCTAGAGAGGACGGACGAAGAAATAGGAGTCGGTTCGGTACCATAGGTTCTCCTGCAACCCTACATCTCTCCTTCCCAATTCCCTCACCGAAATCACGATTTGATGGATGCCCTCATGTCCTGAACCTCGCTATAAGACAAAATAAAATAGGAGTAACTCCGTCACAGTCTTGCACAGGACGAACGGGATGAACTTGTGATTTTCAGGAACTATGATCACATTTTTTTTCGAAAAATTTTCCGTATCTTAAAAAGTAGATTATTCGTCCTATCATTGTCAAACTCGTTAAAGATGTATTTAAAATCTGAAATGTTATTGGAGTTTTTTCGCAAGACATTAAACAAAATGGAAGTCCCGAAAAAATTCCAAAAGTATTTTTTTTAAGCCACCCATTCCATAGGGTATTTTTGGAAAGAAACACCCTCTTATTTTGTCGGTATTTTGTAAAACATTGGGACGGGGCACCCTCCCATTTTGTCTTAGTATAAAACTTTCATTAAAAATTTACATTCAAAAATATATTTGAAATCTCGACATTTTAAAGCTTGGTAGCGACTCCTAAAATATATTAATGAAATCTGAAAAAAATTAAATGAATTGCGAGGGTACCCGTCCAAACTCCAAAAGTTCATCTTTTAAGAACCACCACACTAATACTCACTAATTGAGAAATGAAAAAAAAAATTAGACTATCTTTATACGCTCTCCATGAATATTTTTGTAGGCTGTTTTTTTTCTCGCTCTCGAAAACCCTTTATCTCCTCCGCCTCCTCCTCTTCCACGCGCCGCCCTGCCACTGCGCAGACATTTCGTGGCCGTCGTATCCCTCGCTGCTCGCTTGCTCTTCGCCTGTCGCCCTCCGCTGACGCAGCACGCCTTGTTGACCGACGCCTCCATCAGCGGCGATATAAAAACGGATTCATCGCTCGCTTTGCATATCGCGCTCCCAAGGGTTCCACACGGACAACATCCCCACCTGTCCTCCATTTGACGTAAACCACCCTCTACCCATTGCCCATGCATTGGAGAATTCTCACAGGAATATCTAAAAAAAAAACAACTTTATCTACTGTTTTCAAAGAATTTATTGATTTTAATAAAAGTTATATTCGTCTTGTACGTTAACATTACATTGCTGTATTCATTTCAAAATCACTCATAACAATTTCAGAACTATTTTCCCGCTTGTTTGTATTGTGTCTTATTATTCATATAAGTTTAGTTTACAAGTACTCAACTTTGGCACGATTGAGTAGATTAATTATGTAGCCCCATCCTGACCCAGGAGTCGAGACGAATGTTCAGCGTCTATTGAAATAATGAATTTCGAATTTAGCGTTATTTTAATAGTTACGATTTATAAACAATGTTTTCCGAATAATCAATAGTTAGATAATAATACATTCTTCTGAAATAGCTTTTTTGTTTTACTAAATACATATTTGTTGGAATTGTTAACATTATAACCCGTACCGAACTACTTTTATTCTTATTTTAGGTGTATTCTGAAATGTTAAATACGCTTCTGCCTTACGACCCTTGATCGGAATTGATGGGATGGTCCATTTGCTCGCTTCCGGAGAGTAAATTAGTTTATTGTCCTTCACGTGGTCATACACATTGTGTAACTGCCTTTTGACGATAAATTTATTATTATTATTATTCGAAAGTTTACAAGTGTTTGAATTCATTCCAAAGTTGCGCACCAATATGTGTATTCGTTCGGCATTTTATTGGAGACACATAACAGTAAAAAGAACCGTATTCCATCGCCGTCTTCCCCGCGCGCACTATCAGTGGCGTTATGAAGCCAGGATGGCAACGCAGGCGAATGAGGTGGTGCGAATGTTGGTGATTGGATGGATGATGTGCGGAGATGCTGACTGAATGTTGTGATGTATTGAGAGCACTCAATGATAGCTTTTATGGATGATGGAGTGAAATGTTTTAAGTTGTTATGAACGAACTATGGAATAAATTATTGAAAAAACAAACAATAGAAAATGTCCCTATAGTGTTTATCATTCGCTATAATTTCGTGACAAGTTCGAAAGGACTATAATGAAATAGTTTTTTTACATTAATTTAACTCGAATTGACATAGTGAGGAAATGCTGTTTGGTGAACAACTTACTAGAAATCATTAGTTTTTGGAGATAATTGAAGTGTTAGTATCAGTCTTTTTATGAATCTTCAGCGTCTTTTTCATTAGTTTCTTTATTTCGTCTTTGCGAAAAATTGACATTGTTTGAATTCATTCTGAAGTTGGCCAACATTGATTCAGCAGCACTCAAAGACAGTTTTTCAATTCCTTGTAAAAGGAAATAAATGTTAAAGTGATTATGAGTGAACTACAGTGCACTTTATGGAACTTAATATTTGTGGATTATTATGAATATTTTCCCTACATGCCTTTTTAGCAATTTATTGACCTCGACCAAGGATATGGCCAGTATCTGACAGGTTTAGGAGTCAGTCTGGATGGTGAGTTGTGATGGAAAATCCCACTCCCGAACGCCGATTGAATCCCGGCCATCCAGACAGCAGCTTAGTGCTCTACTCACTGACCCACACCGTCTCCCTTAAACAGTCGCGGTGTTCAATTTATATTGGAGAGAACTATTTGTCTACAATCGCGTTCTTCATTCGAAATGCCTAAACGCGATTCAATGAGAGATCATTCAAAGTCGTGTCAATAGGCAATCTCAATATGCCCCATAGGCCACTTCAGCTGTCTCACCTTGTGAGTGACGTCCCTCTTCTTCCAATAGTATCGATTAGTCGCATTATTTGTGAGCGTCGAACTGGAAATGAAGCGTTGATGGCTGTTCCATACCACATTACTGAAGCCCGCCAGAATGCATCAGTTGCCATCCCTTGACACGAGTGGAACATGTCTTTACTTGTAATTACTAATTACTGTGATTGTAATTTGAATTAATCTCTTTACTTTGGAAACTATAGACGTTTCATAAAACAAATAATTTAAATTAAACTCTATTATCACGGTGTTATGTTTACGATATTATTATTTAATGCTTACTGCTTAGTGAGTATAATTAAAATTTTACTTTACAATATTAAAAGTTAAATTTTTCAATTGAAGTTTCTGAAATTTGTATACTGCTTATGAAGCCTTAGTCTAAAATGTACCGCATATCTTAAATAAAAGTAAATCTACAAAAGTTAACAAAGAAAAAAAAAGAACGTAGTGTTGAAATTATTTTTCATATTTATTTTTCTGTGAATAGTTTTGAATTCACTTGCATCTAAATAAATGATGTAAATTTCTTGCTCGAAAATCAGTTATATGATTAGTTGATTAGAAAGAGTGATGGCAAAGAGATAAGAGCGTTGACAATACGATATATGGGCTCTAATGACCTTGTTGTTGACGAGCCCTTAAAGCCCCACAAAAAAAAACAAAAAAACAATACGATACCCTATTCACGCATAAAACCCTCTTTCATTGAATTATTGCAGTAGTGAAGTTACTATATGATTCAAAATAATAACTGACACTGAAGAGACAGGTGTGAAAGTATTTTATCTTCTCAATTGCCGACAATTACGTTCACATTTTGCAAAGGAAATAAACAGTAATTTGGTTTGACATTCTTGAATAGCGACTCGGTGTAAGTAGCGTAAATCCATGACGAATGAATTTTGCTGGGTTTTTGTGGCCATATAAAACATCTACCTATGACACACGTTAATGGCATTTTCCACTCTCTCTAGTAATAAAATATCGATTATTCCAGTGACATCACATGCTTCGTAGTTTCAATGTAAGATTCGCTAACACGTTAATAAACGAAAATGAAATTATCCATGAATCAGATTGCAGTGATTGAATAAAGTTTATGCAAAACAAGAATTTTCACACAACTGATCATATTTATCCATGGAAATATCGCGATTTGGTTAATTTATTTAATTTCTTTGCCAACGTTTTGAAATTAGTTTTAAATAATTCGAAGCGTTAGTGAAGTAACTAAATATATTTTGGCCACAACGCGAGATTTCATGGTTGCATGTGGTAGTGGCTGCGAAGACCCCTTTCTTGATAATATTTATATTCTTCTTTATTTGTTCTCATCGACAAATAAGACATAGATCCATCAATTTTCTTTGTTCTTTTCAAACCGGAAAGTCAGAATAAACTGAAGCAGCTGCCTGTGGTCAACATGTGATCAACAACCATGTGGCATGCGTGAAATTGTCCTCCAGCGATAGAAATACTTCACAAGCGGAATGTGTGAAGTGCTCCCGAGTGGAAGTGATTGGTTCTCAGTCTGTCAGATGACAAACGTCCAGTTGCCTCGTGGGGACAATTCGTCACACAGTGGACAACTGACCACTCTCAAACCAACAACGTTTTCCGTGTACGAGGAAACACCTTTGGTTCTTTCCCGGTCCTCGAGGTTCGTGAACCAGAATCTTCTTCTTCTTCTTCTTCGTCTCTCCCTTTTGCCTTTCANCCAGAATCACCGGTGTCAAATTATTTACGTATCTATTTCATTTCCTCTGATCTTATTCAAATTAGAATAATGAATTCAAGTAATAAGGAGTAAGTAAGGCAAAATTATTTTTTTTATTTCAATTTTATTGTTTACATCTCCTTGATCATTACGTTTGCAATTTACGCAATTTAATGCTTATTTTTGAAATTGAAATCGAAATGATCTTAAAATAAATTTCTTTCTACGTGTTATAAATTAAATGAAAAATTGAAACAAAAGTACAAAATGAATAATTGAAATTATAAATGTGATACGTAAGCTTGCTTCACAACTCTTCTTTTACCACATTCCAAATACATCGTTTAGTTTCTCACCCTGTTCCGAAATTACTGTTCTGCAGAAAAGAAAGTATAAATTATTACTTGTCAAACTTGAAGATATTTAATATATATAATACATATTTTCTTGGAAATGTTTGGTATTGAATTAATGCCAGTTAATAATGTTTTTCCTTGAAGTTGCGTGTGTTCGTTGAATTGTATCCGCATGTGCTCTGACTTAGCAGACCAGAAAATAGATGGGATCGTGTAACGATTGATCGGAATGATCATCACCCTCTCCAGTTCCCTTTTTGTCAAACATTTATCTATACTTCTAATTCTCAACATTTATTTTCATTTATGTTATGGTATCATTTTTTTTTGAGAGACCATCATCCTAGCGTTCTGACTTTCAGATAAAATCCAGAATTAATATTGTTTTAAAATGTAATTTTTGTAGACAGACAATTATTATCATAAACAGTTAAATTTGGCCGAAAAGGACTTTGTTGCTCGATGTGGATTGAACTATCTGAGACACAGCTTCTATTACTTTTTGAAGACAAAATAATTTAGTATTCGGGAAAAAAATCACAAAGGTCTACATAAAAATTAGTCTACACCCCCTGCTTGTAGATTTTTTAGCTTGATCATAAACCTGGAACATTTTAGCTTAAGCCCCCAGAATAGAGGTCACTACGGACTAAAACAAATCCTCGTGGAATACTTGGAAAACGCTAGTCAAATGACACAAACAACTAAAAGGAGTCATCTGAGAACACTAACCGGTATGTTATTAAGTGATATAGGGATGGGGAACGCTCTCCTTAAATGAGGTGAGTTCCTCATTTTGTTGATGAACAGAGTTTCTGTTGTTGTTTTTTCATCTATTTTTTAGTTCTTCACTGTTACAAGTACGTTTCTCTCTACCGTATGATTGCGTATCATTTAGGATATTTTCTCTCTTTCTCACCTGACTATTTTGGCATTTCGAATTGTGGCATCATTTTATTACCCTCAAACTATAACGATAATTGTCTCACCGTGTAGTCTTTGACTCAAAGGTACGCAAATCATAATTTTATTTATTTATTTAATAATTTTTTTATTAGTACTAAAGAATATGCGCAGTGGAAGCATCCTGGTCCAGACACAACAGGCACGCCAATCTCTGCTAAAATATTTTTGCGTTAACTATTCTGATAAATGTCTTCAATAAAATGGTGTCGTCGTGAGCAAACGAAATGCTCAAACCACACAAGTTCACGCGATTAAACCCACAAGTATTGGGCTGGTATCATGAATACTTACTTTTGTAACTCGTAGTAACCGAGAACGAGTTAAGCAGTGCGCAGGGTCTCCAGATGTTGATTTTTCCTCTTTTTAATACTTCTGGCAACCCGTTCGCGTATTTAGACGCAGCATTCAATTATCACCGCTCATTCGCCACCAGAATTCCTCCTTATGTCACTTTGCGACACCAGCTGTCGGTGTTCGCGGATGTTCGCCCAAGCGATCGCCTTTTGTCTCGGAACCGTTCCCCTTTTGTCATCGGAACGCGACGATGACAAGTGCGTCTCGCGAGGCGCACATGTGCAGCAAATCACGGGAGTCGGCTCCTGTCGCTTGCGTCGACAGAGTAGTGACACCCGACTGACAGTCAGGAGAAGAGCAGGTCAATTCTAATTGCAACGTCTCCGCCTTGCTAAGTTGTGCGATCGTGTGTGCAGTGACGTAGTTACATGCGGGTCACCGAATCGACACCATGAACGCGAAGAATGGAGTGTACGGTTGGAAATGCACTGACTTTGAGGGCATGTTGCTAGAAACAATTTTGTACGTCTATGTCGCCAGCTTCCACTTTCGAGTTTTGCAAATCTGAAATATTAAAAATTTTGAACAATTATATACCATAAAAAGTATCATCGCCTGCTTACTTTATGAAAAACTGACTCCCAACACGCAGTTGATTCCTTGTGTTTATCAATTACTCAAATAAGGGATTGACATTGATGTCAATTTTGTTCAGATGATTTTTAAAAAATTGCTTATTACCATGTCATTGAGGATGACAAATTGGAATCTTGACATGTCAACTATGTGGAATATAAAAGGATAATAAAAGAATAACATGGACATATAAGAGAATAACATGGATAATAATTGCGTAATTTGTTCGATACGGGCAATGTAAAAATACTTTTTCTTCTTCAACACCCTGAAGTATTCCTTCTCTTTCATGCTTCACCGTCTTTGATTTTTCCAAGCGATTTTAAGTTGAAAATATTTTTTAGATCTGGGTAACTAATAATACTCTTTTATATTTCGTTTTTATATTACTTGTATTATTGAAAATCCTAACTAATAAATATTTCTGAAACTTGACCACTCAATATAATTATAAGATTATCTTGAGGGCTTGGTCAATAAAAACAACTCCTTACTAACTTGCCAACATTTAGGTCTTGAAACTTTCTTCAGGGTTAATAACACGAACATGTGTCGAAGATTATAAAAAACGAGTGAAATTACTTAAACATAAGAATCATACATAAAAAATGAAACGAGGTTAATAATTACCCAGGTATACTAGTATATTATATTGTTTGTGTTATTATGTATAATTTTTATGTTTAAGTAATTTCATTTGTTTCTAATAGTAATAGTCACGTGATTATGATATTAGTCTGAGGAAGGTTTTTAATAAAGACCGAAACGTTGCCAAATTAGTAGAGTTGTTTTTATTGACCAAGTCCTCACGATACTCTCTTGATTAAATAATTTTTTCCTTATTTTATTTTTACGAAAAGATGAATTACTTTCTGTTGATAAGCTAAAGCATAGAGGGTCAAGGTAGGATAGAACTTTTTATATGCTGTTGAAAATGTGCATACTTATGCAAAGAGTTGCTCTAGTAGTGTCATCTAATACATAAACTGTAAGAAGGTAATGTACGTACACACTGAAAAATTTTAAGGTAATTTTTAATGCTATGTGGAAAGTATAAATCTATATGACAGTGAATATGAATATTTTTGAGGAACATTCCCGTCTATTATATTTATTTTTATGTTATTTTTTCTGGTGAATATCCGGTGTGTCATTTATGTATATGTTATTCAAATAAAACTCACGTTCTTTCATGCAGTGCCACAAATAATATTGTTTTGGGTTTCCAGCTCTATTCTCTTCTATTATAAAAATTATGCTCATGTCACATCATATATGTATAAAAATGAAAGAATCACTGTGACAACTTTCTGAGAAATAATCACCACTATAAATAATCATAAATATAATAATAATGTGTATGTATATCGATCCGGCCAACTAAGGACCACGAATGATGAGTACCAGTAAGGTTCAGTTATTTATTTGAGTTTATTCACTAGACCCCTCGTGATTTTTACCGAGATCGGAGGAACAGCGTCTAGATATGATCCAGACAGCTGTATCCGAACATTACTACTGCGGTTGTTAGTCGCGGGCTGTTAATACATCCCAGCTATTTAAACTGAGACATGAAAATAAAAAGCTACAAATTTTATCTTGCCCCGCCCGGGGATCGAACCCGGGATGACTTGGTGACGAGCGATCACACTGACAAAATAATATAATAATAATTTATTTTCAAGAATGTATAAAAAAAACTGTAAATGAACACGTAAAGAACTGTATATGAACACAGAATAAACTAATTTTCTCCCCGTATGCAAGTAAGGAACCCTCCCATCAAATCCAAATAAACTCATAATCCAAAATTATCCTTAGGCAACACGCATTTTATTGGATAGTCTAGAACCATTTGGCGCAATCTATCTACGAAACCAAGTCTCGCCTCGGGGCAGATGGCCACCTCCGTGGACCTCTCCACCTTGAAACAATTTCTGGAAGGAGTCATTCAAGCGCACCGCTGGGTACCCCCCCTCCCCCTGCCCCACTCTCTCGAGGGGGTTTCCCTTTTGTCAGAAGCGATCAGTCGGAAAAACGCACGGGATGGCGCCAGCAAGTGTCCCATTAGGGGAACAAAAAGACTCAGATCACTGACACTGACTATTGCATCACAATGAAGAGGAATTTGATGAATCAATAATAGATTTGTGGGAGGACACGTGGGATTGTGCATGTACACATGTTTCTTTCTTATTTATTTAAAGGCTATGGGGGAAATGTAGAGTTTGAATATTTTACGCGAATTTTCTTTTTCCCTCACACTCTAATAATAGTAGATCTACCAAGATATTGGTATATGGTTGGGTTAGTACACGCACGGCATAGATCGTATTATTTTACTTTGTTTAATTTTGATAGGCTCAGCATTCAAATTATATTACATTTAATTAATTTTATTTATTTCTCGTTACACGCTTAATACGTCTTATTCCTTTTCATGTATTGTACATTAATTTTTTATTTGAAAATACATTTTTGTGATACTTCTTTTTATAGCTTGTGTCTGATTATGTAATAATGGATAGATTTTGCCACACTATAACTATCTATAGTGCGCAGTATTAATTGTTTTCCATGTCATGAAGTCTAGTAGTTTCCGAGATTCACTCCTCCTACAAGACTTCGTGATGTCATTACTTTATTCCTATAAAAAGAAAAACATATTTATACGGTTCACAAGAATTTCACAGTATAGTAGTTTTGCAATTGATTTTGAGTGAAAACAAATTTTTGTGTATCCATAACTTACTCAATGTACTTTTACAAAGTGTTGTTACTTGTAATGTCGTTACTTGTAACAAAGAGTTGTTAAAATTACGAATTTTTTAGGAATAAACAAAATCGAATGTGGTTAAAAATTGAAAAATTTGGGTCAAATGTTTTACCTCTTGTAGGTACGTTCATCTAAAATTGCCTCCCTCGTGACGTCACATGTAGTTCTACGTTCACTCGCAAGAATGCGCTGAAGCACTACACTGGCGTAATGTAGATCCGTCCTCCTACGTCCGGTGTAGTTTTCGTACCGATTTTTATTTTACTTTCTTGTTAAAGAGAAAGTTTTGTGAGCATAAACAAATTCGCTCTGTAAAGTGTATTAAATCTATACAATGTTTCATTAACCTCAGCAAGTACAAATTTTGTGAAATTATTACTGTGCATATGACTGCACGAGAAATTCATATGAGAAAACATATAAGATTATTTAAACAACATTTTGCCTGTGTGGTGCAAAGAAACATCTCATTCTACGTATATTTATCTGATCGAATATTTATCTTTTCATGATTACATTCAGCTTTTGATTTTTCTAATCTAGAAAAATAGAAATGTTTCGTTACTTCAAGATACTTAGAAATGAGTCATAAATTCCTTTGAAAGATAGTGAAAAGAATTGCAAGTGCAGCAACTTATCGGCTGTTTACGTGGGAGCAGTATATTTTGAGTAAATTTTATGTTGTAAGACAGACACTTGAATCGATGGTCAATCAAATTAAGTAGTTTTGATAAAGAATTTCAAGTAGTTTTGATAAAGAATGAGAAATATCATTTGTCATGACAATTCTAAGCGGTTATAAATTTGGAATTAATTCTCCATTTTAAAAAAAAATTGCAAAAACCTTACTTTCTTTAGAATTGAACTATTTATTCAAATTTTCTCAAAGATTCACATCGTGCTATAATGGCGCGACATGTGTTTACACTCTCCGTACTTGAATACAAATGTACAATAATTACACAGAAATCCTCTCTGGAATAAACGCCGCAATGACGAGTAGCATTCAGAAAACATTATTTATTTAGTACCTAACAAACTATCTTAGCCAAATTTCTGCCACTTCCTATTGGCCTGAAACTAATGAAAAAAGTTTGAAGTTACATTGATGCTCTCAGTAAAGTTTTATCTTTTCAACAAAATTTAAAAAACATAAAAATAAATAATAAAATATATTTTTTAATTCAATGACAACATATTTATATTGATTACATGTACTATTTACATCCATTTTTAAAATTAGAATAATTAATTATATTAAACGATCGTATGATTGATTGTTCACAATATTTCTTGTAATATATTCTTTATCACACGATTCAACCCTTAGTTTGGACCTTTCAGACGAATTACAGATTGAAAATTGTTACACACACGAGAAAATTGTGATGACAAAAACACAGCAACATAACAACTGAACATGATAAACAACATTGATTCCCATGTTCCATCCTCATATTGTTTCAAAAATGTATAATCACAATAATTGGTCCAGTGGTATTATTAAAATTAACATATCTAAACACAGTAACTCGCGTTTAGATAGCGTTAATATAGTTACACCTAATTCTGATTAGTTTATAAAGTTATAATCGGTCGCATTTTCAAGTTAAGTGATGTTTTCATTACCTATTAGACTCACTTTGTAAAGGGTTTCATTCGTCAGGGTTATGCACAAACGATACGACAATAACGAAACATTTCGGCGAGAAAACAACTTTTGAAGGGTTAACATTGTTCCGCTACGCAAGGGATATAGTTTGAAGAAGCGTTATCACTTAAGGAACCATATATTATTCAAGATTCATTTAAATAACCTCTCTGCATTATTAAATGTATCTCGAATACCAAGCATGCATT
This sequence comes from Laupala kohalensis, assembly GCA_002313205.1. Taxonomy (NCBI): domain Eukaryota; kingdom Metazoa; phylum Arthropoda; class Insecta; order Orthoptera; family Trigonidiidae; genus Laupala; species Laupala kohalensis. The sequence goes on from NNCF01126527.1 coordinate 247,842, forward strand.
CAGAGATATACTGAAGTATTTTATTATTATCTATTGACGAGCAGAACTCAACCTAGAGTCGCCTATGTCTTTTAATTTCTGTATTGCCGCCCATTTCAAACTATTTCATCCAGTTGATAAATATCAATTCTTTCTAACATTNCTGTATTGCCGCCCATTTCAAACTATTTCATCCAGTTGATAAATATCAATTCTTTCTAACATTTGCTTCTAAAAATTGTAGAGATAGATCTGGTATCATATCATCATCGCAACCAATAAAATATTTAGTCATTCTGTCATCCGTTATTGAGTCATGAGGCCCTGTCGGTCGCATGGTGGCGGCCACTATTCAAGACGAAACCCAGCACTGAAGTCAAAAGCACCTTATGCCACGATAAAGAATGACTGAATCTTTTATAGTTTGTGATCTATCAAATGGTATTGATTTGCACCATGGACATCCAAACGTTCACCTTTATATTTTACATTCAAAGTTTTCAGAGTTTGCACCAAAAAATTCAATCCAAGGAATGAGATGAGAGCAAAATCTCAAGCTTCGTCAAAATCTAATATTATACTCGGTAGTGACAGTTGTAATATTCGTTCATTGATAAATTCATTATACCAAACTGTTAACTATTTTAAAAGCAATCTCTACAATATTAGAAGCAAAAGTTAGAAACAATTGATGGTTATTTATTCTCAGTCTTATATTTCTAAATGTATATTAATTTTATTCATTATTTAGCCGTTATATCCGATTGAATCTCAACCACTTTCATTTTCTTTTCGTATTCTCAGTGTAACGAAAGAGGCCCCCAGACCGCTGCAGCCTCACAGTTTTGTGCTGCTCTTGCAGGCATAGATAACAAAATAGCAAATGCAGCATTTTTATTGTATGATTGCCGAGCTGAACCCCGCCACCTAACCGGAGGTTGCAGCATCTTATGTGGTTCTGCGCATCTTATAAAAGGCGAGTACTTACTGAAATCACCCTCAAGAACCCTTCCCAGACGTAACTGTACTAGGCTACTCTGAGTCCGGATTTGTTATAAATGTTAATCTTGCCCGGATGATGACTTGGTGTTCAGTTACCGGATTAGAAAAGTAATTTTTTTTCATGGTACACTTAGGTTCGTTGATCAATTGAGCCACTTGAACTCTGAGTCGTGGTCCATCAGGCCTTATACTAATTCTGTACTATATTCGATGGATTTGCCGACTACTACTGGAAATATTCCAAGAGGTCTTTAAATATAGTTAATTATTAAGTTAGTTGCCTGAGAGTAATTCTTTTTTGTACTAGGACCAGGACCCATGGTCCTAGTAGTGACGCCACCCTCATAAATCTGTCCAACTATAATCTGAGTTATTCTCCCTGTTGTAGGTCGGTGATCAATTGATCCGCAACAATAATTTCTATTCTGTTATTTAACATTTAACATTCCAAAAGACTTTAGATAACATTTAAAATGCATTCGGTACCGGGTAACAAAAAACTTAAATCATTCCTGTCCGAATGAAACATAACTTTATTCCATTATAATCTCAGATGCAAATACACTTGGCTAGTAGTAGAATCGGCGCTTCTCCGTATCGATGAGTGGTCGCAGTCGAGTCGTCATCGACATCTCTGGTCCCACGAGCGACTTCCGTGCTGGACACGACGGGTTCCCACTAGAGGTAGACGGCGAAGTGAGGATCGAGGTGACCTCTTGTGTCTCAATCAGGACAGGAGATGGTTCTTTTACAACGGGTAACGTCTCAGGTGTGGTGTCTTCTAATGACTAAGCAGGAGGAGAAGTACAGTAGAACGCCAATTATCCAGATCAATTTGTACAGGACCTGGTCCGGATAATCAATTAGCCGAATAATTGATTATCCGGACAGCTTAGTAGACGGTGTACGATGTAGCCGATGGGAGGGTCACCGCTAAAGTCAAAAAAATTCATCAGCTCCATCGCAACTCTAGTTTTCAGTAGGACGGGTTCGATACTGTGCACAATAATTTACCGGTATTTTCTCTCCAAACCTATGGATATGACATCCTAATCTTACGAATCAGTCAGGGGGAGGAGAAGTATTGAATATTCTCCTCCTGTGCCTTACCTGATTCTTTTTTTGAGGTAACGTTTTTTCCTGACTCGCCCCTGGAAAGCGTAAGGGTCGTGGCACTTGAACCACGACGTTGCTCGAGGGATGGGAGGGTGAAGATGGCGGTGTGTTCATGGATGCTCCGATTCCAAGTGCGTGGCGCATCCCGTGTTTAGGACACAATGGACACACGTGTCTCGGTGAGGGAGGTTGGGAAGGTGAGGGTGGCGTCACAGTAGGTGTTAGACTCGGCACAGCAGAGACTGTGGTCGTTGTTAAGATGGCAGGAGTGCTCGGATGACTGGTGCGTCGACTCGTCGGGCGACTGTCACCATCACCTTCGGGACCACTTGTCTTCTCGTCAGCGCCGCTGTCAGACAAGGCAGCGCGAAGCTGCGGACAAACAAGCCGTTCAATCTCCAATAAATACAATTAATCAAATTAAATCATGTTTTTTCGTAATCTGGTTCATCTGATTACTGAAGATGGTTGCAATATGACCTAAAAGACTTTTTACTCATAATAGTAAAAATTTCATCAACCTGGAAACATCATTTAATAATTTAACTGAACATTAGATTTAGGAGAACCTTCGTAGAATGAAACAATAGTTATGTTGAAAAACAATTATTAGAATGTTTTTAACGTTTTTATCAATTTCCATTGACAAAGAAAATGATATCCCATTAATGTATTGTGCTTTTGTACTTGCATGAATTAAACTAGTATTTGACTTTTTAAATAGAACTTCTATATTATTTTGCAAAACCATATCAGAATATTAATGATTTAAAAATAAATGGTCGCAAAAATTAACTTACATGATACGTCGAATGTCAATTAAATGTAATTTCACTACTATTGAGTTCCTCATCGTCACAAAACAATTTCGTTCCACAACACTTCCGACTGGCTTGCAAATATTCACGAGCCCGAAATTTCTGTTATTTTGACCGTGTACTGTGGGAAAAATTCTTAAAATAAAATCACTCTTATGTATCAGTTGTATAATATATTTGGTAGAATTATAAGAAAGACCAATTTAGAAACACGTACTTGATTTAAAAATTATATTATTTGTATTCTGAATAATTATAAAGTAAGAGACGTATGAAACTCTGAAACAACAACAAAACAAAAATTGCAGACATTCTTTTGAAACGAACCTCTTCATGTTCAGTTCGCAGTTTCTGCAGTCCTTCCTGAGTTGCACGAAGGCTCTCACGCAGCCATCTCATCTGAAAATATTGTGTATTTTTTAAATATTAACACGCCACAAAGAACTACATTGTTTAATTAATTTAATACGTAGTAATTTACTAGAACTAAATAATTGTATTTATGTAATGTGACCTTGTGGCATTTATTCAGATGAAAATGACTTTCATAGATATTCGATGGAACAGAGTATGTATATTCGATGGAAAGGTTTATCTTATACTTGGACAAATATTATTTTGATAAATAAGTAATACACAAATAAATCGTTTAAAAAGATAAAAATATATACTTTAAAAGGCAAATAGTCATCCAATTAAATTTGTCTGTTCCAAATGTTTAACATGTGCATTACACATGGAATAATACATTGAATCTTATAATACCATCAAAGTATTAGAGATCAAGTATTAATTACTGCAGTG
>NNCF01126527.1:253489-268926 GCA_002313205.1 Laupala kohalensis
ATACTAAGGTCTAAGTCTTATATTATTTACTTAATTTGAATAAAAGTTATAAATTTTGTACATAAACTTAACGAATAGACCCACTTTTTGAAGAGTAATGTCAGAAAAACGAAATTGTAAAAGATAATAAGTAGATGTAGAAATGACATGGACTGCATTATACTATCACAGAGATTAGGCATGAAACGCAGGTGCTAATTTAAATCATCAATTCAACGTCACATATTTGCCTGTACTGACATAATTTAAAATTTGTTTTATGTAAACCATTATGTGACAACTTTTATTCTAATATTAGGGTAGTCATCAGGACAAAGAATCTTAATCGCGTGTAAGAAAGAGCGTTTGTGAATCCATAATGCTGTTCGCTCCTTGGTCTGTTTCAGAAACCCATAACTAAATGTTTCCTGAGGTTACACATTACCGAACAAATACAGAGGATGCATTTTAAGTATTCATATGATACTATTGTGCAGAGATATAGTATTTCTGAGGGGAAATAGAATAATATTCTGGCAATGAATAATTCTTGTAACGGAATACAATGTTAAGACCAACCAGCCGATTGTGTTGACGAAGAAAGAAAAGTTATTTTATTTCCGGATACGACAATACCTCAGCGAACTACTGAATCAGCAGTTTCAATTAAAGGAGATGGTCAGTGAAACTCTAAAATTGACCAAGGCGAATTATACTGATCATCTTAGTACACTTATATTTTTATTTATTTAATGACGTATATCGGGGTTTAGGCCACGAGGCCCGCTGTTCCACCTAACCATAATGAGTAAAGAAAGATATTGTGAAGATGGGTTTTCGTGACCGTAAGATACCATCTGTTTCTTGTCTAGAATTGGAGAGAGAAAAGCCAGCTAGAAAGGGCAACTAGATGTGTCATACAGTGGATCGAACAGATGAAGTGCTTTTGGGGCGAGGACGCTGTCAATAAGTCACCCTTGTCGTTTAGGTCAACGGGAACCTGTGGTCTACCAGAACATTTTGGTTATGGAATAGGATCAGAGGTGTATGCAAGGGGGTGCTCGGGAGACTGAAGCCCCCTCCTCAAAAAAGAAGTAAAAAATTAAAATTAGTGAAAACGGTCGGTCTAGCCATAAATTTCAACTATTTTCTGGTATTGCTGCTTCGTTACGCACTGCATCATTTAAAATTGTTGGCTAATATATGGACTACTGAGCATGAGACTCCCCCACCGAGGATTATTCGGAGGTTGCAGCCCCCTCCAAGATTTTTCTGCGTACGCCACTGAGAAGGATCCACATTTTGGACAAGGTACACATAACCTCTTTAAGATTTTGTTGCAACAATGGTAGAAACATGTTTGATAAAATAATTACCATTATTATAATTAAATAGCATTTTTTGTTATGTTAAATAAGTGCATTTCATAAATGAAAAGAAACAAATTTCCCGAGTTATTATTTGAGAAACGTATTTGTCCTCAAAAAAAATTACTTACTGAAACGAGGAATTTAAAACGATGAATTAAGGGATCCATGATGTTCAAATTGTTGATGACCGCTGTTTTAGGGAATTGTCCTCAAGGGTGCACTTTAATCTCACAAATATGTTTTGAAACAATAATCTCGTCATAGCTTTGTCTTACCTTGCCATGCAACAACTCGTTCTCGCAGGCGCGCGCCTGCACTGCCTCCAGCAACCGCAGGTGCTCATCAGATTCCTTCTCTTCTGCTTCCTCCTTGGGACTTCCCCAACCCCGAACACGTCTCACTATCTGCTTGACAGCACAATAAATTAAGGACGCATTTTAAGTTTAAACTTTCAAGGAAATATTTGATTCATGATAACAGTTGATCTGTGCACCAATCGTGGGTATCGATTATGCTAAATTCAACACCATGATGTTGCCTTGTGAACTATACAACTACATCTACATCCATTTTGATTCTGATTATAGCTACGAGTGCGGTTGATAAGTGACTAGTCAACTAACAGGCAAATTAAATAACTGTGATGTTGTAGAAACGAATAATGTGTTATACTGTAAAATTCTAAAGTAATTCAATCACATGTTTAATCGAAAATAATTAAATATTTATTTTTTAACGAATTAAAGTAGTGTAGTTAGACAAGAAATGTAGTTGGTTGAAGTTTGTCTAGTTTAATGTTGTGCTGAGCAGCGAAGTTTTGAGGACTTTATTTTCGTTTTGAAACAAAAGTATAATTAGAAAAAAAAATTAAAATTAAAGATTAATTCCATTTTTAAATTGTTCTTGTCACTCATTTTCTATGATCAATTTTTGAATGTTTTTTTTTTATTTGTCTGGTTAATTCTTCAAAATAAAATTACAACTTTTTGTATTAATCATGAGTGCGAGGTATGTCGACAGAGTATCTGTCCGTCTCAAGTCTCGTGATATATTTTGTTGAAAGAGCATTGACTCGCGTAGAATAAATTAACTGAAAAGTTTAAATTTCAATTACACATATTCCGTCTATTCTTTTCCTGAAATGGTAAATCTTATTGGTTCTTTATTAGCTAATTATGCACTACATTCATTTCAAGCTTGTAAGTAAAGTTTTCATTTCGAACTAAAATGTAATTTTCGTAAAATTTAGAGCAAAATTTACAGCAGGAATATTATGATTCCTTTACCTGCCGCCATACAGTTCAATAGTATGGAAAAAAACTTTAATTACTTCTTCTACTGGTTAGCCGAAACAATGGACTGGTCCATTTTCCACTGGGTGGATCTCGGTTACTGAGACTTTCTATTTGTTCCGGTAGGAGATTTGACCGAATTACTGTTTTATGGAACCTTAATAAGTCATAATCGTCTTAATTCTAGGCTTCCTTTTCTTAATTTGTTAGTGCAGACATAGACAAATAGAAGAAAAATATATATTAAAAACAGGTACATGAAGATACATTAGTGTTCTCATCTTTCTTCATTACTCATCTAATATGATGTAGTACATGGGTGTAGTTTATTGATTTTATAGTATTGTGCAATGTTGCCTAGGTAACTCTTTGTTTATTTTCGCCAAAATATGTTTTCGTTGGTATAGACATTTCAATGGCCACATTTGCCATTGCTTGTTGACCTCCATATGGTCGTACGCAGTTTAAATTGCTTTTTTGACAATAAATTAATCACTATTATCACGTAGGTTTTGCACCATTTCAGTTATCACATACGTCACAGTGAGACTGATACTTCATTTTTTTATTAAGCATTTTAAGAACATAATCTTTTGGGATTTAAATTTAAAATATATTTTACCTTCACGCCATCATTCTTTCTCTCTTTTGTCTATCGAATTGTGGGAAGCGACTAGAATACAGAAGAAATTCATTTAAGTACAGTATTTGGAGCATAATTTCTTGTACATCTTGAGTTTTAGTGTAGATTGTGTGAAGACTAAATTGAATGTTTGACAATTACTTATTACAATTATTAAATTACTTATCGAGTAATTAGTAATTCGAAGACACAAAAATTATTGGTGTAATCGTAGGTCTAGAGTATCAGTGATTATTTTCGATCAATTTTTCAATTATTTGGTGTTACAACTACTTCACATTATTGTGCAATTACATTTGTGTGACCCAATATTTTATATTAACTGAAGAAATACTTACTTTTTTGTGTACTCGCTCTGATTTGCCGAGGAAATAATTTTTTAATGCGAATAGAAGTAGGAAAATGTAACTAATTGTGGCAAAGTTCCATTAATCGGAATGGGAATATGACAAAGCGCGAATTGCTGTTCTCGTACTTATTTCGTCTTTCATTGTTATGTACGTAAATGCTTACAAAGTAAAAGAAGAGGATAGCACAGAAGCAGATGATGATGGCCTGTCGTTCAGAACCGCTTAGTCCTTCCCACACGTAGCCCAACCATTCATATACACCTTCTGCAACGTCGTCCTGTAAATACACAATGATTTTTTCGACTAAAGAAAATATTATGTTCTATAGAATGTTACCATAAAAGCTCCTTTCGTTCCAAAATACTTGATTCAACTACTTGAATCAAATACTTAATAGTTGTGGGATGTTGGCAACATTATCAAAGAATGGTAAATTGTAAGGCGTCTTTTTGTTGCTCATTATTTTAACACCTTACGATTTATCATTCTTCTTTTGATTCAATTTTACAAGTAAATAAAAGATATTTCAACTAATTCGTCTTTCAGAACATGTTCGTTGACATATTTGATTTCATGAAACTCAATAAGTTGAATATGAAAGCTATCCAAGAAAAGTTACGTTCTTGTGAACAGTTTTAACTAATCGACGTATATAATTTCATCTTTTTAAATTCATTTATTTTTTTGTTAGGTTTTGAAAGCAATGCGAAGGTACAAACTTTTATTTGCAGTAATTAATAATATTGTTTGCAAATACCCACTTTCTCATTTCACTTATCTTATAAATATGATCTGTCCTTCCTGTGGCTACGGTGTTAGCATGCTAGTTCATCACCAAGACTGGTTCAATTCCCAACGGGGCCAGAAAAAGTTTGTAGCTTTTCACATTAACGTCCCAGTTCATACAGCTGTAACTATTGAATAGCGAACCCCCTTTCTTCTATTCACATCCTACTACTCCTAGCATCAATAACTCTATTACTAACCACTTCTACTAACTTCTCCACGTGGGCCAAGTTGTCGGTAAACCCAGCTAAGCGGCCCACCTACTAACAATGACCTACCACCCAACTCCTACCTCCCATCGCTCCATGAAGATAAGCTTCAAAAGCACGCTTCATTTCCCATTTAAAAATACTACAAGAAGAAATACGATCTGATTCTATTTCATGGATTGAAACTGACGTACAAATGAGTTCGCATCTCTCAGATATTTTTGGGCATTCTTTCCTCATGAACACTCGGATTATCTCATTCATAAATTGTACTCCCTATTATTAAAAAAGACATCCATTTAACATTTTACGTATTGATAAAATGTTTTCTTACTCGTACCTTCAAGAATCTTAATTTTATGGTAAGCTATCAGCCAAGTTAGACATATTTCTGATAAATTAAACATGATTATGCATATATTTCTTCCGTGTAACCTACACGCGGAGAATTTATGTGATAACTTTCGGTCAGGTGAAAGTGGTGACAAGTCGGAAATCGAATCCGGGACCCATGCATTGATCGCAAGGGTATTAACAACTACACCACACGTTCACCTTCTACAACCACACACCATTTAAACATGATTATGTTAACTCACCAGATTTAAACATGATTATGTTAATTTACTATTGTAATCGTATTCTACACAATTTACTTACAGACATATTAAATGGAAAATTTTCGATAATTCTTTCAATCAAAGTGCTCTTCCTGATCTGGATATTGTTGCATTTATTCACTCCTTTGGAGTTCGGCCATTTACAATATACTATTAGAATACCTGTGATTAATATCTGAAAAGTGGATAATTTATTCGTGATTTTTGTGGAGTACGGAGTAATAATGCTTGGAAATATATATCAGAAAATTTGGATCATCATACTCGAATAAGTAGAAAAGACCTTTTCTGAAAATTCAAAACTAGGAAACAAAAAACAGTCGTTGGTAAATTTTCATGCTTAAACATAACAATTAGGGATTGGAATTCAATGTCTGCATCGGTTGCAGAGAGGATATCGGGCTCTTCATCTACTCACAAGGTTAGGCAAGTTCTGGAAGATAGTGTGTGGTAGTAGTTACAAAGCCAGTTGTTTAGGGATGATGGGTAGGATAGTGATGTGAAGTGAAGTGATGTAAGAAGGAGAGCAATAGGGGGGTCAGAAAGGGAAATAAGTAAAAGTGTGAGTGAAGTGATGTGCACCCAAGTGATTCAAGTGACTGGGTCGGTTTCCTAAGGGTAATTATTAAACATATATTTTTAAAATACATTCCTCATCTTAATACTTTTCTTATTTTTATTTTAATACTTTTATTATTTTAATATACTCTTATTTTAACACATTCTTATTTTAATTCATGTATGATTTTGTATATCTTCGTTTTATTTTTGTTGTTGTAATTGTTGTATTTTGTTGATGTATATTTTATGTATTTATTTTCTGCCACCGGGCATGACAACCGAATTTGCAGTAATAAAATTAATCTTATTCTTATAATACCTGAAAATATAATGTTTATGCTATGAGCGCTTACCGGTTGAGCTCCGAACACAAACGCGTTCCCCAGGGCCATCTGCCCTGAAACAAAAACATGAGCATTTCAACGACGAGTGATATTTCATGCATACTTGAAGAATGGTAGTTAAGAGACTCGATTCCCCCCACTTAGCAAAAGATGTTACTTATGTGGTTGCACGCATTTCGTACATTTAACTACATGTGGTTGGAGAAGCATTGATGTATCTCAGAGTATTTTGTTTGATGGTACCGGGACATGAACAACGTGGATTGAGGAATATTTTATCGTATTCCTAGCAAACTCTGTGTAGACGTTCCATCCGATCTTAATACCAGTGAACACACGCCAACGTATCTCGTGATCTCATTCATGACCATGTGTGATGGATGATATAGATGTTTAACCACTCTTACACTTTATCACACCATTGGTATAGTACTTTAGATATTGATTAAATTCCTCTTATCATGCACGTTGTTTTTAATCCTTTTTATTTCATGACCCGGGTTTTTCGCCGGTTTTCCTTCGGGTAGTGACGGATTTTCCATGAGCGGGAAAGTCATTAATACTTTTGCTTTATTAATCTCGAATTTTTAGTGAACAAAATATATACAATTCATTTTGGAATAATTGACGAGATGGTCCCTTGCTTGTTTCCGGAGAGTAATTTAGTTTATTATCCCCCATGCGTTCATACACAGTTTGCAACTGCTTTTTTGAAAATAAAGTTTATTTATTTACTTTATTCACGTAATACGGTAATTTGCAACTGATTGTCTCTCATTCTTTTGATTGCGAGAGACACAGAAACACGTAAGATAACCCTCGTTTCAGCTAGAAATAACTATACCGTCAATAAATCTGTTCTGAACGCAAATTTCTGGAGAGTGCATCAGAAATGTCGTAGCTCTCCCCCCCCCCCCTAATTACGCCAATGAGCAGTGGAAATCCGATTGAAGTGTTCTGAGATCGAACCCTGTTCTGTCCCTTCGATGGTTAGTGATGGGTTAGTAAAATACCTCAATTTCCTGTGTTGTTCAGCGATGTGCTTGCGAATATTGAAGAAGAAGAAGAGCCGATTTACACCTCGTGATCGTCGTAGAGTCGCCAGCCAAGGGTGGAAACCGTGGCCACAAAGCGCCGCTTACGTGTCTCCCAAGACGCGCGCTGGGAGGCGACGGGCAGACGCTTGTGCTCGCCGTCGCGCATGCAGCATGGCAGCTGCCGCGGCGTCGCGTCGCCTCGCGACCAACGGCTTCATTGTCTCTGACGAACTTACGGGGCATGGGGATTTTGGGCAAAATGTAGCACGGACGGAGAAGACCAGTGGCGGATCTTTAAGGTCCACCATTGGACCTGAAATTTCATCTGATAATATCGAAATAAATAAAATGAATCTTTATCCTTGAATATATATTTGCCATTTTAAACAATTAATGAATTTGCTCACTATATAATGATATTGTTAATTGCCTATTTGATAAATTGATGTATTATATGAAAATACAAAATCGCTATTATAATTATAATAATTATTATATTTCTTATTATATTTATAATAATAATAATTATTATTATAAAGTTGTATTGTAAAACTATAATTTTCAAACAAAAATGCTCCCCAGATCCTTCCTCGGTTGAATTGCTCTTTTCAAATTCAAATTTAGCCCCCTCCCCTTGATTACGGTCTAGGAGAATTACTACAGGGGAAGACCACAAGCAAGACATTTGTGTAGTACAATTAAGTTTAAACCCAAACATTCAAAGAGAAAAGTTCTAACCTACGCCAAATTGTTCTATACCTTCCTCTTAGTTACTGCAAAAAATGTTACACCAAATTGAGCGTGGGGTTTCGGTGGAGAGGGTGGAAAAGGGGTGAAATTACCCTTTTCAACAGTTCCTTGAAATTTCTCGTAATCACTCGAAAATCGCAAGTTTAAATATATGTAACTGCTAATTTGACCATAAATTTGTTATTCATTATAATATACAGTCTCGGTAGCTCAAGGTGCTCACTTTCTACGCAGAAACCCCGGGTTCGATTTCCGGTGGGGTCAGAAAATTTGTTGTGTTTCACTTCAATGTCTTACTTCATGAAGCTAAGATGATGGTAAAATGACCCTCTGTGACGTACGAATACTACCAGTTCTTACTTGGATCCGGTAATCTGAACGCGCGTCATCCCAATATATTTCACGACGTATCTTAATAGATTTTGTTTATAGTTTTTGCCATCAGTTATCCCTTACATTTATAATATTATTACACTTCATTAGAAATGATCGACACTATTGCTAGAACAAGCCTGTTCAAGATGTAAATTTGATTTTATACTTGTGCTAGCCATTACATACTGGAGAAAAGTGCTTGAATTTTTACGTTTTGTTCAAATAATGTAGTTTTTAATTTTTGATTGAGTAAATATTTTCTTGTTTTTATTCTAACAATATTTCTTATTTAGAACAACCCTCAATCGTGTGTCATATTACCGCTGTGGTTGAGGCAACAGTATATTTTATAACCACTAAATCTTGTTGTGAGCATGATATCTTTTTTTCCCCTTTTTTTCAATGTATAATTTATACTAAGTATATAATGATTTTTTTACTAAATATTTATGAACAACTTTAATTTATTTGAAAAGGGTATGGATGTATTCAAATCACATTGGCATTTACTTCACTTGTAACCTCGTCCCTGGAGCGATTTCCTTTATCGTAGGCCTTCCTCCATCTTTTCTCTCTTTGGGAGCGAGGTCACCAATACCATTGCTCTGCAGACTCGATGTCGAAACCTCGCCAATTCAGGAAGATAGAAACCCTCAATAGAGAAGCCGAACTCCAATGCAACAAGAGTGATGGTATATGAATGAAGTAGATTTTTCGTTGAAATCACGTTGCGTGTTATGTACAAGTAAAGCCGTATACGAGATGACTTGAATATTTGCGGAGAATTCTTTGGTGCGTGGGAGAATATACAAAAGATTAAAATTTGCGAACTAAATTTGATATTACTTTAGTCACACTATTCCGGTGTGATATATATTGTACCGACAAATGTGTACAAAACTATTGTCATTATCTACTGACAGAATTTAGTGCGATTTAAACAGCAACATAGGTGACGGAAAATGTATTCCAATAATTTCAATTCCTTATTTATATACTAGCTTCTCGCCCAAATTATTACTTTGAGACGGTTGAAATCTGGACTTAAGACAGTGTCATAAAACATTGATACAACTAGGTTGAAGTGGGGTGATATATCTGCTAATGTACACTGCAAAGAAATTTTAGTTGAAATTCCTAGTAGGATGAGGTTCGGGTTCGAAGGACCATAAATGTACAGGCAAATTACAGAACATGAGGAAGGTAGATGAGGTGTGTTTAAACCCTGGACAGCCAACAAACAATTTAATGACATGAAACATGAACGTTGAAAGTAATGAAATAATACAAAGCTGAAACTCAGGTGAGACACTGGGATGAGGTGAGACAATCCGTTCCTTCAAAGATTCAGCTCGGATGGCGTTGGTTCGACGTCAAGGTGATGGTTTGAGTTGATGTGCAGTTGCGGTTGAATTGCTGACCGCTTATCACTCGTCCATTCAACGGCGTGCCGTTGCCTCTAGAGATAATCTTCAGGTTGAGAATAATTCCCTCAGCTGTCTTCTGGTACAAACTGAAGGGGAAGACGTCGGTTCGCTTGCCGAATGATGAGAGTATTAAAAACATATTTGATGTTGACTCCTCGGACGAGTTTTGGAGAGAGAACCGAATAATGAGAGTACTAAAACATGTTTGATGTTAACTCCTCGGGCGGGTTTACAGAGAGAATCCACATGTCGTGGCTGCTAGATGAGGTGATGTGATGTGGGATGTTGACTGATAGAAACTGAGAACGGTCGCTCGTCTGTGGCTTGCATGTTGGTTGCGCGTTGTCGGTGCGATCGATCGGTCGCTCGATAGCGTGACGTCGCGACGTCACAGGTTGACCGTATCGATTGTATATCAGGGTCGATGGCATGGACATTAGGTAATGTCAAGTTATTATAAATTGTTCTGGCGGAGAAGTGCAGCCTCGTGGATTCCAGTATAATTAATAAACAAGTCTGTAATTAATTAAGCCAGTCATACTATGTTCAACCATTTCATCCACTTTTTTAAACTCAAAGGCGTAAATTTTGAATGGACCTATGAGATTTGCAGATATTATTCATGGAAGTTCAGTAATCGAGAGATGTCACTCAATTGGCACAAAGAGCATAGAATCCACAGATTGTTTACTTGTCTAATGATATGATATCTAAAAATGTCTGAACATACACCATGACAATCTTGTGATATGAAATGAGTATATGTTTAATATTTTGCCACATCTCTATCCTAACTTCATTATTCACTAATTTGGAACTGGATGAAGATCTTACCTCGCCTTTCTCAGCTTGGCGAGGGGGTAGCGTCTTTGTAGCAATTGAGTGGCGATAAAGAAAATGAGGTTGACAGGTACATTTTAAGACAAAGAGATCTAAAACTAATTACGCTATTCTGTTTCAGTATACCTTACCCGGATTCCATCAGCAAAAGTGTAAGAACTAAAAGAACGATATGTGTTTTACCGCAGTGATAACCAAACACGGAGTTAACATCGAATACAGTATATTTTCGTTGAAAGAAAATTTGTTTTGACAGAAAGCAGAAGAAAATACGGAGCAAGAATTTGGTTTGATTTATTTTGTTCCCTAACCAATTAGTCGATACAAGTTACGCTTTGACAACATGCATCCTTGAATATATTGTCAAATCGATTTTAAGAATGCATTTTGATAAGAAAAATGAATGTATCCCTACAAGAATGGTATTAAAAACGTTTTAAAAACTTTTATTTAAAAAAATATAATTTACTATGATAATTAGTTTTAAATGTACGTATCTCTCAAATTTAAATCAAGTAACATTAATACCAGTTAATCAGATGAATTTGTAAGTAGGTCTGCTACAGCTAGAGCAGACGTGAAGTCTCAGGGGGATTCCCGGGAGTCGTAGGTTCTCCCTGTCACGTGACTCTTCTGTGATGAAACGAGGTCCGCGTTTCTTCTTTACACGCTCGACGATGCGACAAACCATGGCGAGGGTGGAATAGAGAGGCGCTGACTGGAGTTTCTCCAGCAGCGGTGCATCCGGGTTCATGCTTCGCTTCCACACTGAGCAAGCTCTGTCGTGCCAATTTCCAGTCGTAAACTACCGATTCTTTAAGACGAAAGTTGCCGGAGAGGCATGACGAGGCGGAAGAGGAGCTGAGAATGTTAATATTGAACGATTATTTTTACTTTCGAACTATACAGAATGTATAAGAAAAGTATAGTAATCGGTCGAAAAAAAAAAATTCGGGATCTCTTCTGTAAGAATTGGCTCCCGGAGAAGCTGTTTTCAAATGTTTGCCATGTTGTCCAATGTCGTATGTGTGTATGTGAAGAGTTTGTTTATCCGTTAACTTACGAACAAATTAATGAAATCAAACCAAAGTAGAGAAGTGACTGAATGCATCGGGAATAGAAACCTATTTCTGGACAGCTCATTTCAACTTCATTTACACACCGCGCTCCACTACCAGTTTCTTATTTAAAACAATCAATATAAACATTTTTTATTTTACTCTCGAGTTTTATTTATGGGCTCATTTGCGTCTATATGTAATTCATCTCCATTACTTAATTAATACACAAGTTAACAGAAACTAACATTTAAACTTCCCACACACTAGCCAAAATTATGGTTTCATAAAATAGTAGTCCTTTTCGCCTCAATCTAAGTTTAATATAACTCGTGAAAAATAATATGATTAACATTTCAAAACTTTCTTTATCATTATATGCAACAGGATCATCATTTTGAACGTATTAACGTGTATCGTATACGCATTATAAATAAAACTGATAAATTGTGGTGTTTCATAAAATAGTAGCACTGGCCACCTATGCTCAAAATAACTCGTAAATTAACACATGATTAACATTTCAAAACTTATTATGACCTCGCTTTATTTCTTTAACGTTGTATGCAACATTTTCAACAGATTGACTGTATCATAAACTCATTACTGGACAATAACACCATTACACAATCCATATCTGTAAAACTTTTGTTAGATATATTTTTCTTGGGGCTTTAGGGCTCGCCAACGTCAAGGTCACTAGACCCCTAAAGATATTAAAAGAAGGACCATAAATATTATATTAAAATATATTAAAGGAAATTAGATATTAAAATATATTAAAATAAATTAGATATTAAGATATATTAAAAGAAATTAGATATTAAAAGATATTAGAAATTAAAAGAAAGGCAATAATATGAAAATATTATTTTGGAAATAAATGATACATCATACCATGTGCTTGTTTTCCGAATTTTTTAATGTGTTAATACAGAGAAATTAATGTGATCGTAAAAATATTCCATTATGATCATTACGAATTGAAAGGTTTCGATGCGTACTAATAAGCACTGTGAGTTTGTCGGTATAAGGCTTTTGTTTGCTGCTACGAATATAAAAGTATTCAACAAGTTGATCTCATGATGTGTGTTATTTTGAAAACTGTTAAATAATTGTGCGTTTTCAATTATTATCAAATTATTATCATTATAACCCAAGAACATTTTATGAACTTGTTTATCCGGGACAAATCGCGTCTTAGTAGATAAAAACTACCAACATTTCGGCCATCATGCGTTGGCCTTCTTCAGGGCAATGTCAGAGTCGTCCAGACCTAAGTTGCTGTCGTACTCTGCAGAGTACGTTTTATCTACTAAGGTGCGGTTTGCCCCGGATAAACAAGTTCATATTGACTCCGGCCGCGGAAGCCTACGTTTATACCAAGAATATTATGTTAGACCAAGGGTCAATAAATCTTTCTTTGCTAAAACATTTGTTTATCTCGGCATAAAATGTTTTAACCTGTTGCCTAATAATCAGAGATGTCATGGTGCCGGAACGCCGTTCCGGCACTGATTTTTGAATTTTTTTTAAAATTTATATATCTACATAATACTTTATTTTATGTGACGTTAAAAGAAAATGAATTTTAGAAACAAATTTCAAGTTGAATACAGCAAGAGACCTGGACCACGCGAGAGACGAGTGAGGTTGTTGTTTTTTCAATACTATTTGATTTTGACATGTGCTCTGCAAAATAGTGAAAATTGTACGCTACGGTTTCTCATAACTACCAGCACAAAAATGCGCCAGTTAAAGGATTCCACTATAACTAAAAAATAGACACCGATTATTTTATTTCGACAAAAATTTTATTTCGTCAGTCAAGAGCCATATCAAATATAACTTGTGATGAATATTCACGATTCAAAAAGAAGTATAAAGTTAGAAAAAATACAGGCCCAAATACAAATTTATCTTTCTTTGGGTTACAGAAATGGAGAAGTTCTAATGCCGAAAATCGACTCCAGAAGGTGTTAAAATGTACAAATAAGCACACCAATTTTTAAAAAAATTCCGGAGGGTGGGGAGAAGGACCTCCTTATGTTGAGAAATATGAGAAATTTAGTGTTCCGGCACTCCTAGATTTGCCATGACTCCACTGCTAATAATGAAAAATCAAGTCCAAATATAAAAATATTTGTAAGAAAAATTAAAAATTGGCTCAATGATTTGAATAACTTAAACTTTCTCGTTAGTATTTCACGATAGTATTAACAATAGTACCTAATAACCAAACCTATGTTCATTCCTGATAATAGTACCAAGGAAGATTCTATTGTAGCTGATAAGCATGCGTTTCAGTGGCCACTCGGTTTATTTGTAATTTTGAAAAAGAGAACTGAATCGAGAGATAACTATTCTGCAAAATTTTATTATTGTTATTTTGTTTTTCAACATTACCACCGTTAATTTCTGCATTTCAACCTTTATAAAAATTGAAGTATTGGAGGAATAAACTTCTATTATTACATTTTGAAAATGAACAAACTCAAAAAATATGTTATGCTGCTCTCCAGCCCGTTGAATCTGTTCACTCCTCGTGATGAGAAAATAGAAGTGAATTTTCGACTGTAAAATGTTTGCCCGTTGAATGTTACATCAAAACTCCTTTCCTCTCATCCCTTAGACTTTCAGTTCATCCTCGTGAATAACGCGTGGTCGTTATGAGAGTTGAAAGGACCTCGTTTGCTTTTTGCCTTAACAAGCTCGGTACCCACAGGAACATTGTATCGATTGTGAGCAAGCAGCTGGCGCAATGTCAAGGTCTGTGACGCAGCGTAGTGCACTTCCTTTTCAAATCAATATGAAAGCAAAACCATGTGATGAATCATACGTAGGACGAATCAAGTGTGAAGAGTGTCATCTTCAAAGCGGAGTTTCACATTAGTTATTTTGTAATGATGTTACCACTACTCTGTCTTGAATAGAATATATTATTCCTATGTTTGATTTAATGTTAATAAATTCCTTCGTGTATCGTATTGATACAAATTCTTTAGAATTATATTAGGCACCAGCAACATAAAGAAAAGTCCTTATTATAGTAATACTTAACCGGTAACGGCGTACTTGCTATTTCGGACAGCGTATGACTTTATTTAATTTGTATTTGTTTTGGTTTCCTCTAAAAAAACATGTCACAGTGTTTCATTGTGAATTATCTCAATTCGAATTTATTTATGTTCATCCGAACTTCTCAGTTATAGTGAATATATATTTTTTTAAAGATTGAATAATCAAGTTGGCATTAACCCTTATGCAGGCGACGTGTCTCCTATATAAGAACACGTTAGATGTCCAATGATATTCAAATTCAGTGTGATAAACGGAATAGTGGAGAGGCAACTCATATACCCCCACATAACACTAGATCGTCATTCTAACGTAGGTATTGGCCATTAACTGATGCCTCACCATGGCACTGATACTAATGCAATCCTCGCTCATAACTATTATCACTCATTTACGATCCAACATTGACTTAATTAGATAATCGTGCTCCGTGAACTTCATGGGTAATTAACAGGAAATCGAAGGTATGAAATTATGTATTTGATTAGATAATAAACTGTGACATCGATTATTCCCTTTGTTTGGGTTGTTTATGAGTTCAATGTCGGAATCGTACATTTATGTGATGAGTTTGTTACGTATGTAATAGTGTATGATGGAAGTGATGGAGAAAATGAGAAATGGTCTTTTACTTAGAGAGTAACAGTTAAAAATGTCAATAAATTTATAGTATTCGATGTGTGTATATATTTAAACTACCATTCTTACACTTTTTTTT
>NNCF01126527.1:269047-293873 GCA_002313205.1 Laupala kohalensis
CATATATATATATATATATATATATATTAAATTTTACTAGCTGGTACCTAATTCTTTGCTAGAGTTAACGTATTCGATACAAGTTTTCTTTATTAATCTCCATTAATGCATTTTAAAAAATTTTGAATTTTCCATCACATCAAATAAGTTCTTAACAATGAATTGTTATGACAACAATGATTATTTAAATTGTGTTTATCTTCGTTTAAATATTTTGATACATCCTTCTTTAGTTTTCTTAATATTATTATACAAATTTCGAAGTATTATTTTACAAACAAATATCGTCGGTGCTTTCCAGACTAACATTTCAACATTAAAAGACACTTCACTCGATTCAAAATATTTTGCGGACAAAATGTAATATGAATAATTGTACGTTGTAATCATTCTGTCGTCCCCTCCCCCAAACGTTTGAAATAAATGTGTAAAAGATAGAGAACTTTTGATGTCACGAAGAACGTACCCAATTGCATCGTATTCCTTGAATAGAAACAACTTCCTATCAGCGCTTTTGAATTAATTTTAAACAGTATTTCAATTCTAAATTATTTCAGGAATACAGCAACTATTCTGTCGCACTTGGTTCGTAATGCTCGTCTCAGATGACGTAAAATACTTCGATTCTAAAATGTATAATTTGGATACTTAATGTATCCCCGAAAAAGTAATGAGTTTTTTTTTTGAGTGGATTAGACTTTGGTGTTCTCCGTATTTAGAAATGCATTAATACCGCAAATAAATATGAGGTCCTCATCTGCCCTCAAGTGGGGAATTTTGGTATCTTACTTTTCCCTTTCAGTACTTTTGTAAGTACGTAATCGAGTCAACAAACCATTCGGAATTAGCAAACATTTACAACATAAAAAGGGAATCCACTGAATGATTCCTGTTAGGGAATAAACTGTATGGATCACCTTGTGAAATTTTTTTTCAAAAAATTGTTTGGATATTCTTCATGTATAAACTTTTATGTACTTGATGTTTTTATGTTTACTTTCCTAAAGAAATTCTTTAATCATTCAAATACTACGAAGGTAGGTTGAAAACTAATGCACACTTGCTTGTGGAACGCAAAGGAAATGACCTTCAGAAGCGCGCCAGGCGGCATGTGGAAGTAACATTCCCCCTTAATGCGCATACGCAGGCTTGAAGTCGTTGCGTTCATCCAGTGAATTTCGAGAAGCAGAAGTATGGAGGTGTGTTCTAGTGCTATGTCAACGCGAGTTAAACACCGTGCTGTTATCGAATTTTTAACTGCTGAAAAAGTGTCACCTACTGAGATTCATCGTCGATGAAAGGCTATTTATGGTGACGATGTTGATAGATCTACTATAAATCGATGGGTAATAATATTTCGTGGTTGCCATCCTGGAAAACCCCATAGTTGTTGATGAAACGCGCAACGGACGCGTGACCAATGCCTTAGACGATAAACATCGCAAACTCGTCGACAATTTGATTAAAAATGACCGACGAATCACTCAAAAGCGTATCTAAAACCATAATAGAATATCCACGGAACGTGTCGGCTTCATTATTGAACAATTGGGATACCGTAAAATCTGTGCACGATGGGTACCACACCGTCTCACAGACGAGAACAAACTGCGTCGATTGGAATGCTGCGAGCAACATTTGCAGCGCTACCGTCACGAAGGAGACGACATTCTTTTGAATATTGTGACAGGGGACGAGTCATGGGTCCATCATTACGACCCAGAAGAGAAAAGACAGATCGCTGAATATCGACATCCGTCTTCTCCTCAGACGAAAAAGTTNAAAGACGGAGTGCTGAATATCGATATCCGTCTTCTCCTCAAGTAAAAAAGTTCAAAACACAAACATCCGCAAAAAAACTTCTTTTGGTGTTTTGGGATACTCACCCAGTTTGAGACATATTTTCTGGAACGGGGCTACGGTAAACTCTTCTCAGTATATACAGACTAAAATACCTGCGACGTCGAGTTTGTCGTGTTAGAGGCAGCCTGGTGCCAATAATCTTGCAACATGACGACGCCCCGTCCACACACCTCGCGCGCAACTGGAGAGGCTCTGGGAAACCTGAAGTTTACAACGATTCCACACCCTCCCTATTCCCCCGATCTTGCACCTTGCGATTTTTATTTTTTTCCTATACTCAATAGAGGTCACCAGGGTAATCATTACACCTCGCACGATGAAGTGAAGGCAGCTGTCAAGTCCTGGGTTCGAGAAAAGAGTCGGAAGAATTTGTCAGTGACGGAATGAGAAAACTTGTTACACGTTGGGAGAAATGTGTCAGCCTTAACGGTGACTATGTTGAAAAATAAATATTTTATTTAGAAACTTAAGAATTGTACTTTAATGTACTTTTTGCTCGATCTTGCTATAAGTTTTTGCTCGCGCTCTACAAGCATGTGTGCATTACTTTTCAGAATACCCTCGCATCCCTTGTATTATTCTTTAGCACTTACAATTAATACACCCTTGCCACAGAGAATCTTGCAGGAAAGTATTCTTTACTCAATGGATAAACAAAGTGTGATACATTTCGATACCTCAGTAAGGGTGATATCCAATATATGTGAATTAAGTGTTGTCTTAATGATGTTATATAAAATTCAAACCTTCTTCGTATGGTAATCAGGTAGTTTATGGGACAAAACTGCTCGGATTTTTGACAAAATTTGTTCGATCGAATGTGTTATGGAAATGAGGTAAATGTATTTAAAAATACGTATTTATGTATATTTAAAGTCCCTTACTACATCAATTATTACCTCATTCTTCATCATCATCATCCAGATGTTCGCCAGTGTAGTGTGAACAAGTGTGATAAATCGTAATATTTTATCAAATATTTTTGTAGAATTTCTTAACTATCATACTCAAAGAAAAGTAAGGACAGACTAATATAAATAATAGTGTAATCATGAATATGTAAAATACTAGTCCAAAACCCACAGCTCCGCTCGCATAAATTTTGGAATTTTCCTATTTCCTTGAACGGTTTTTCCTCTACTATTGTTATTATGGGGAAAGTCTCTTTTGATATCAGATCTGAACTGTAATTTACCTCTTATTTTGAAAAAGTGTGCAATATTTCAAAAAAGCACAGTGATCTTTCTCCAGATTTGATTATTAAGGGTGCAAAACTTAATCGTGCTCGAAAAAAAAAGAAAGAAAAACAACTGCAGATTTCTGAAAAACAAACACGCAGACGTTCTTCTTATATAGAGATGGTAGTAAGAAATCAGTCTGGTTGGAAATATAATGCGCGGCAGTCGTACTCCTTGCTGATGAACGCTGCATCATCTTCGTCCAACATCTATCTCTCTCGCTAGCGTCCTCAGTCCTGTCCTCACGGTTCTGCCGCTCCATGCATCGAAGCACGTCCACTCGGTACGCCGCCTCCATTAGTCTCGCGCAATTACTGTCATTGTGGAGAGCGTCACTCCGTCTGATTGCGTTAGGTTCGAACCCCGAGCGAGGAAGGGGCGATATGCAATGGAATTATCGACCCTCGATGGCTCCTCGCTGTCCCTCGCTCCCAGCGCCTCTATCGATGCTGGCGCTATTGATCGACGGTTGATAAAGTTATTGAGTGTCCAACGATTCCTCGTCGTTTGTATTTGATGATTTGTGACGCTTCGGTAACGAATGGACTATCTATGCAAAATAACCAAGAAATGCTATACATCAAGTTAGTACTTGATCCATTGAAATTTTCCGTTCAAGTAGGTGAGTTTATGATTAGTAGATGAGGGAGGTTCACTTGACTCTTCTATTTCTATGTTTATATGTTGGCAGTTATCAAAGTCGTTACTTCATCGTTGTTATTTTTTTTATTAATTTATTTTCTATAAATATTTTTTAACAGACCTCAACAATCCTCAAACATTTTATAAGTACAGTTCTTTATAGAATTTAATGGTCAATTTAAGTGCGTTTAATAACCGTGAAACAATGTGCCGGGATATTGTGATAATTTCTAATGGTCATCTGCTCAACTCAGCTCTCAAAGTATACCCAAAGTATGGATTGTTTGAAACTAGCGTTTTGAGCGTATTAGTGAGGCATGCCATGGGGAAGGGGTGTATCAAATTTTCATAAAAAAATGGATTTCCTTATTAATGGACAGCCTTAATCCACATCGCTCCGGGTGGAAAATTAACGCAGTAGAATATTTAATAATAATAATAATAATAAACACTTCTATTAGAATGTGAAAAATATTTAACTGCAAATAGGCAGATATTACCCGGTGGCAGAATATTAAAAAAAATTATCGTTTTGTTTCTGAACTTGAGATATATTTTCTTCATCCTCATAAGAATTAAGAAAATAAGTTTTCTTGAGTTTTGATATTCATTCTAGAAACAATTACTTTGAAATAGACTTCACATCAATAGATCTATTAACAAACAAAATGAATATCATCAGTATTATGTATCATGTTAAGTAGCATTGTTTATTATTAATAACCTCGCTTGTATTACAGGAGTTTAATGATAATACTTCAAAAACCTATAATTTGATTATGTTTTTTTCAGAATTTTAGGAAATAACTTCTTCAGCTATTTTCGATAGTTTCCGTCACTCTTTCCTGTATTTTTAACTGAAAATCTTGTACATTTAGAATAACTGCATAATTAGACGTGATCGTGCAATATTTCATGTTTCCACTTCTTAAATAACATACTGATTATGTTAAGTGGACTTAGAGAGTCATTTAATGAACCATGTTTTTCTTTATAATGCCACTAAATATTTCTCGTTGCTGAAATCTTCTCGTTATATCAATGTGTGTTGGTAACGAGACTTGTAGCATTGATTGTGCACACACCATTGTATAACTGAATTTTTAAAACTGAGTTATTCTTTAAACCTTAACAAAGGCGTGATTTCTAAAATGNCATTGATTGTGCACACACCATTGTATAACTGAATTTTTAAAACTGAGTTATTCTTTAAACCTTAACAAAGGCGTGATTTCTAAAATGCCTACTCCATGTAGAACAACCGGGCATGTTTGAGTTGTGTGCTCTAGTTATGCTGTTGAACGTGACTAATGTTAATAGAATAACATACTTGCAAGTTTTCTCAGTGCTACGTCTGCAGTTTTTTGTTGCAAAACTTTAGCGGCGTTTTCCGTTGGTGATTCATTTACCTTTGTACCATGCTTTGTAAAGTAATATGCACCATTCAGCAGCTTACCCCGCATACGTAAAATGATTCATCAGTTATTTCGAGGAAACAAATATTTTTAAATATATTAAGAATATGGGACACGACCAGTTCGATGAAAACTGGTTGGCAGGGGAGACGATTCAGTGGTGTTTCTAGCACCCGTACAAGCTACTTGATTTCTTTTCTCTCGGTAAAAACTACTCGAGAAATTTCATGAACTAAGATTAAGTACTGTAAGTGTTTTATCCATCGAATATGAGGTTATAAATGATTAAAGCAATAGATTAGATAAGATACTTTTAAAAATTGCTATGAAGATATAAATGTAAATTATAGGTGTTTTCCTGCTATTACGCATTTAATATATGTAAGTAATTATAATTAAATTACATGAGTAAACAGTAACTAAGATATGTTGCAATTTTTACGTAAAAAATTATAAAATATATTTTTTAATTTAACAACACTGAAACTACGACTACTGAGGGACCTCGAGCTTCATTTTACCCGGGGACACTAACTTGGATAGATACGCCACTGGGGTGATTTGGCGTTTAAAACTCAAATAATAACATATTCTCCAATAGACACCCGATGCACTAGATCGTTTCATACAATTTGAACTCCATCTCTAATTTCTAAACACACTTATCCAAAAATTCAGCTAAACTGTTATCGTAAAAACAATGTATGATGTTTATTGCTTTCGAATGATCATATATTGATCCTTTAATTTAAGTCATCATTATAATAGGTCATCCAAAACTGGCATTTTTTTGTTTTGAAGGCGCCCAAATCTAGTTCTGCTAAAAGCTTCAGTTTTCATTCTTTCATCAAGCAAGTTTTACTACTCACTTCGTCACCCTGAGCGCCACAGTTTGAATCCTTTCAAATCTCGAAACGTTTCTTGTTTATTAACCCCTACCTCTTTCCCTTTTTCTCCTGTTTAAACCATCGATTTATTCTCTTTATAAATTAATGGATTCAACTCTTTGAGTGATAAGGTATATTTTCATTAAGTCCGCTAAAAATTAGCAATTGCAGTGATTATGAGAAATTCCCTCTCATATTCTATAATCGGTAAGTCGTGTAAGACACTCTCCACACACTTTATTCAAGAACAACTCAAGCACATGACATGTGATGTATGTTGGTCAACAGCACGTCGAAGTCCATTTGCACGCCGATCTAGTATCTGGTGAATGTGGCACTGTGCCCAAACTGTGAGGTAGGTTCCGATCATTATGCAACTGTTTATTGCAAGGGACTTCGCACGACAGTTACAAGAGCGACTCTTCACAGAGGAAGATCACACGGAGCGAACTCTGACTCATAATAAGGGACACGCCATATCCAGAATACGATGGAAGGTATTGGGACTATTTCATTAACAAATGTGACCAGTGTTCTTATTCCTTGAAAACACAACTATCAAGAAACTAGAAAATGTTATCACGTACTTATCATTGCTGGATAAAAGCTTGGACGTGAACCATTTTTTCCAGGTTATAGGAAAACAAGAGTGATATTCCTATGGTGACGTTATTTAAGTGTCATAATTTTGGTGTGTGAGCTTGACGTAATATGCTTTTGAATTGATATCGTCGTACTTCGTATACTACTGATAATTGTAAAAATATTATCATGTGCCATTTAATTGTTTATGATCCACCATTAATGGCATAACAAATTTTGAAAATTGAAAATTTTCCTTCCCTAAATTACAAGATAAAGTTGACATTTAGGTATCTACTCGACATGAAATTATGCTCCTTAAAAATAACTAACTAGAAAAAGTATTCGTAAAGAAGTCTGAATTTAACAAACTTTATAAGTCTCAATTAAAGATCTTTAGATACTGGAATTATACATTAAAATTGTGTAAATAGGAAGTGGAAGGAACCTTTCCGCTCTGTACAAAATGAATGTTAATGAATATGTTTATGAATATTTCTTAATGATGTTTTCTGATAAAAGCAGAAGATATGAAAATGATAAATGAAATAAATTTATAAATATACCAGGAAAGCAATCAAATAATATTTTTCCAAAATAATTAATTTACCAAAATGTACGTACAATGAATTCAAAATAATTTTAATGGTCTAATTCAGCGCTGTCCAACTTCTGTAAACCCGCGGGCCATTTCTATTGACTCTCCGGCAAGGGATGGGGTTTGGCAAAATGTTTTCCGAAGAATAAACCTAATAGGTCATGTTTATTTATTTATTTGTAACGTGATATCTTGATTCTTATCAATAAATTTATATTATTTCAAACAGGAACTATTTATAATATAGTTCTTTATTTTTTAAAAGAATTTTTAACTCTTAGTATTATAATAAAATGTTTTAATACAGTAATATATGACGTGGTAATTCCGAACTCAAAAATTAATTATCATAATATAGAATCATAACAAGTTGTGTCCAACGTTTGATGTAAAATGTTCTATTATTCGCAAGTCGTAAAAAAAGTTCGTGGACCGCCAGTTAGAAAGCGCAGGTCTAATTAATCGAACTGAAAATATTACTTCACAAAACTTCAATGTAGCAGTAAGTATACGTATTCGTATTTTTCGGACAATTATTTGAGTACAGTGGAGTGAATATTCAATGATCAATAATTTTTGTACTTTCACTTTATTGATAAAATATATTGTAGGGATGATATATAAAATAGTTCTAAGCAGTAAGGCAGTATTTCTAGATTTATACAAAAACGTTTCACTGTCCGGGTCTATTCTTTTTCAGAGTTTTGAAGAAGGAGAGGAAGAAGAAAACAACCGTAACACATCTCTTAATTAGTTTTCTTTTTATCTCTTCAAAATCACTTTATGTGACCAATTTGATCGGACATCCCATTATAAATCTTATCCTTTCAATATTTTTGTTCAGTAAGAAGAAATAGAATTTATTTTACACACCAAACCAAGAAAAAGGTATAAGAACTTATGCATACAAAAACATTTGTGACGAACAACGGATACAATGACTAACATCCTTCAGCTAAAAAGGCCAAGAAATAGGAAAGTAAAAAAGCGACAAACGGAAGAGGTCCCCAGATAATACATTCGAAAGGTTGAATTAATTCACAGGAGACGACGAAATTGCTTTCTAACATTGACAAAAAGACATCACGCTTTCATGTGACGGAAATCCCGACTTGAAGTGATGCATTTCATCTCGTAAACACATTGCATATGTGAGGGTTTCTGTTATATTGCATATGTGAGAAGTTATGCAGCTTCTGTTAAGTTTTACTTCTTCCGTAACTTTTATTTAATATGAAAATATAGTTTATATCATATTGTTCATCACGTCTTATTTACAGTTTTTTCTCTTATTTTTTAACCTTAAAAATTTTATTCAAAGACATTTTTTTATCTCCTGATTCCTTCAATCAAATTCCAAATGAGAATAAACATTTTCATTTTGTACTTAAATTTTAATTTCTTTTCTTGGAGGTCTAATTTGACTCAGTCTTAGTGATTTTGTACAATACACCGCGGGAAGAATTTCAAGTGCTTGAACAGGGTCGCAAGTCTAGGTAGTTCTAATTGAACCATATCGAATAGTTTACACAAACAATTAAAGAAAGAATAATATTAAGAGAGAGAAATGTATTAATTTCTTGTAAAACGCTTTAAAACACGTGGGTAAAATAATCCACAACTTTGGAGTACCAGAATATTCACGTATTCGACCGGCAGCATCTTGTTCTATAATAATGCTCATAATCTGCATTATTTTTACAAATTGCAGTATCCACACAAACATAAATATTTGTGTTTCAATACTCTAGTATGTGACCTTTTAGGAACAGACGACAGTTAGAAATTAATTCATAATAAGTTATAAAAGAATTGTGGTTTGAAATGTGAGAGAAGTGCAGAGTCCAGAAAATTATCTTTACCATGCTACGTCACTTATGGCATTTTCGGTAACTGCGGAACAATTAAATTTTGAGTTCACTTTGAATTGATGCGAACGAAGACGAAATACTCATTTCTGCTGGTTATTGAATTATAAGCTTTCTTTTTTAATCATAAAACTGTCAATCTTTCTATCATTAAATTAATTGTATAATACCCATCTTATCGGATGCACGAGTTACAAGAAATTAGTATAACGAAAGAAGTTATAGTGTTTGGTACATTATATAGATCTGAGCATTAGAAACATGTGTTATTTTATTTTAAATGTTTTTCCTTTGACTTGAAGTAAATATGGATTTCATAGACTAGTGAGAAGTAGAAATCATTGGCTTTCTATAGTAAAATCATCATTAAGTTCCAAGTTTTCGAGTTAATTTTTTTAGAATTATTTTATATAAAAGAATGTTTAACAGAACTTTTGTATTTGCTATGTTTTTGTCCCTTAAAATAGTTTCTATATTTTTGAACTTACGAAACAGTTCATCATTTCATTAAATGGAACAAAAAGAATTGTAAAAATTTCTTGAACTTACTATTCTGCCTACCTATGGCAAATTAATTATTTCATCAGGTAAAGTTTCAGAATGTTGGGGCACGCGTAAAATGAAAATCGTTGTATATTTGTATAATATTTTACCAAAAGCGTGTGACAGTTGGAGAACATCTGCTTTAAAAGACTATCCTTGAAGCAATGGAAGAATTTTGCTTCACAAAAAGAGATCTTGGGCGAAATTGAATGGATATTTACATCTATGAAATTTAGTATTAACATTTCTGAACTTTCCACATGGTTACAATAAAAAGGGTTTGTGAGTCGACTTGCATATATGGTTGCAACAATTATGTTCGTGAGGTACAAGACTGAAATATAGTATTCGATTCGGTCAATATCAATAAAACTGAGGATGAGTTACAGTGTAAAATATTGGCACGAGATAAGTGAGTTATTATTAATTGTTCATAACTTTGTGACTAGGATTGATAAAGCATTTTATTTTGAAGTCTCAATGTTTTAATGCTAAATACGATTGCTACCTTCTAATACTCTTAGAGCATTTTGTTACCGTGACCTGATTACCAACTCAAATATGTGACTATTGAGATGAGTTGTCGCCAAAGTGTTGATAACCTTGAATAAATACTAAGGGCAAGCTGTAGATGTCACGGGTGCACTTTATAGCAGGTGTTGGAGGAGGCTGGCTGCTTTGTTTGACCTTGGCAGTCCGCCCACGGGCGCATGTTTGTCACGCGCACCACGTGATGCTGTGAGCGGGTCGCGACAATCCACTACCATCGTCTTGTCTATCCTAGGAGTAGACTTATACATTCCTAGTTTAACCCTTCCTCATTCGTGGCGAATGATTGCATGAACTCAAATAAGACTTTTCTTCAAGTATTGTAAATAATCTACCACGACTCCAGTTTTATTCGGAAATCGATCCACAGTACGCGATCCATCTTATGATTATTTAGTGGTATGGATGGTTTTCTTGACTATCAATGGACAGATGCGAAATATTCGTATTTAAAAATGAGTAAAAATACATTCAACTGTCAGTCTGGATCACAAAACTTAAAAACAATATTAGACCTTCTGGCTTTGTGTATTGCATTTTATGCGTGATTATCTTTTACCAGAAAATTCATTTTCACTACGCGAAAAGGATGTTTTGTCTAAATCATTCTCTATTGTATTGAGCTAATCAAATATTTTTATCAATTCTGAAATTCACGGATAGCAAGCGGAGAATTAACATCACTACGTATTCGTTGCAGTACGCAAGAGGCACGTTAATTGGATGGGGCTTATGAACACAAAACCAGCAGCGTATACAGAATACTTTGTTATTAGTATTCATTTCAATTTATTATTTAAACTAACACTACGTTTATAAATTTCTTATGATTTTTCATCGTATCTGGTCTTTACTGGCAGCTATGAAGAAGTAAAGAAATTGCTGTAAAGGACATCGTGTAATAACAAACTCGAAAGGTATGTCTTAGAAAATGAATGTATGAAGTGATTTTGATCATTCTTTGACGAGAATGTTGAAATATATTGCGAAAATACTGTGTAGTTAAATATTGAT
This sequence comes from Laupala kohalensis, assembly GCA_002313205.1. Taxonomy (NCBI): domain Eukaryota; kingdom Metazoa; phylum Arthropoda; class Insecta; order Orthoptera; family Trigonidiidae; genus Laupala; species Laupala kohalensis. Next base: position 280,247 of record NNCF01126527.1, read on the forward strand.
ATTTGTTATACTTATTGTGTTGCATTATGTTTATGACCCTTTACGCACTAAGTTTCATTGTATTGATCAGTTTCTTTTTATATTTTTTACCAATTTTCTTATTTCCATACTTCCTTTCGTATCTCGTTTTTGTTTCCTATTTTATTTTTGCTTCGCTTGTTTCCTTCTTTCTCCTCTAATCCTTTTATTTGTTCGTTCGTCGCCGTCCGTGTGGTCGGCCGGGGCTCGCACTTCTCGTGAGCTGGCTATTTTTACTCCAGGCGCGTGCTCACGCCGAACGACGTCGTCGGGTCCGCGACACAACGAGGCGGACAGTACGCCGTAATCAACAACTTATGTGTTGGCGCCGCGACTCTCACCACACTCCACACAGTAGCCATTACATCTCTCATGTTTCTCACAAAATGTTCGGTTCAATTATTTGAAAACTCATAAAATCCACAGGATATGATTCAAGGATACGTCGGAAACAAGCTCGTTGTAAATACGTGATAATTTTCGGTCAGGTGAAAATGACGAGCCTGGAATCGAACCCGGGGCTCCTGCTTTGTTCGCGGGGGTGTTGACCACTACACTATTCGTTCGCGTTCCACAATTACACATCATTTCCACCCAGACCTAACCCCGGAAGAATTGAGACAACCCCATTTAGGAAATAAGTAAGCCAGGGTGTTAACCACTACACCATACGTTCTACTACTGTAAATACATTTACAGAGTGAATTGATATGTATATTATATTTTTATGTATTAATTGTATTAGGGCGAGATTCAGACAATGTCAGCTCTTCCTCCGAACTTGTTTTTGGGGTAAGGGAACTGGGATGGAGAGATGTTGGATTGTCGGGGAACTTATGGTACCGGCCAGAAGTGGCAAAGTTAATCTGGAATTTAACTTCGTTAACCGTACATCTGCTACTCCAAAAGTGAACTTCGTTTGTCGTTAAAGCTTTAGTTTGCTGTTGGAAATTGAACGGAAGTTCAAGTTAACCGTCAAAGTTCATTCAATGTTTAAAATTTTTAATCAATCAAATAGTCAAGGATTCAATAATCTGTCAAACTCGCGACAGTTCATTACAACATAGGTACAGTGTCGGTAGGCTAGTGTGGGGAGAGAAGATAAATAAACACGTAAGATATACCTATTGTGTTTCTTTTTTATGTTTTTTACATTGCCAGAGAAAATAAACATCATATTGCATTTTTCCCTTCGTGGACATAACATGAAAATTTTCACCTGAAAGGGATGACATCTCCCGCTCAATACACAAGTATATAGTTTCCCCTGAAAGCCCACCGTGGAGACAATACACAGAAAAATAACAGGCTTAATTTAACGGAAGATAAGTGTAACGAAAGTTAAAACCAGAGTTAATGGTAATAGAAATTAACTTAAACGTTAAAAAGTTAAACAAAATGTTAACTTCGCTTTTTAGCGCTTTTCTCCCCAGCTGTGGCACGGATATTTGTCTGGAGTAGGTGGGAGAAGCCTCACCTGCGATTGTCATAATCCTAATGATCTTGGAGTGGTATTTATCTACAAAAAATTAATCAATACCTTAATAAAAGTAATCTTTATAAAATACTATTGTGTTACGGATATTGTAGTTTGGGTAAACAATGACTTGATGACAAAAATCGATCGTAATAACTATTGAGACCAAGATATTGAAAGTAAATAAATGGAGAAACAAAACAAATAGATCAGCCCGGAAACCTGTACAGACAAGGAAAATACAACAGCGATTGTAATTATCAATGTTCCGTGCATGTTTATAAACAAAGACCTGTGTTTGTTAAAGACTGAAGTGAGAGTGTAAGACGTGGGATACTTCGTACCTCACGTATTTTACTCTGATAAAGAAAAAAATAATCACTGAAACACTGACAGGATGTTGATCGATGCTTTCGAATCTTTCTTGTGTTATACTACTTGGCTTCGTCGCAGAAAATTATCCCTCGTTCATTATTCCAAGATGTCCGTCAATCTGTCATCGCACGTTAAAATAGAATTTAGAGAGATCTGAATCTAGTTATAACTTTCCGTGGTCAATAGTTTACTGCTTGCAAAGAATAATAAAAAACTTCTTTGACGGTTACGACTAGGAGCTTTGACGTTTTTACGTTTTGTACCTATTCAACACAGAGATAACTATAATATATAACTGAATAACAACTTGTATAGACCCCAAAATATAAGACCAATAACTATATAAAACTTTAACTTTAAATTTTCTAAATTTTCACGAAGAAAATTCTAAATACGGTTTCAATCAAATTGATGGTTATTATATACTTCAGATTCGAAGTTCGATACGTCGAGAATCGTCAAAAAACTCTTACTCTGCTCTGCCTAAAATAACAATTAGCGAGTCAAGAATTTTTTGTCATATATTGTACAACGCGGAGTAGAATAACCTAATTGTGGTATATATAGCCCTCATGTAAGTCCTCTGGATCTTTCTATACAATTGCACGCACGAGTATCTATATTTTTTTCTACGACAGTAAGTTCTTAAATTAGTTGAGTTATGAAAATTTTCGTATAAAAACATTTTTCTACGAAAATATTTTTTTGGAAAAAATTAAGTATCAATATTCAGCAAAGACCCGTTTGTTTGTTTGTTTGTTTGCCTCATTTTCAACGGAATCAGCAACATCATCGTGCCCAGGATTCCAGGTTTTACCATCGTTTAAGGTAAAATGCACTTTTTAAAACAGAACGTGCAATCATTGGATGGACAATCGCGTAGTGTGTGTTTGACGAATATATCGGTAATTTCTGTCATCGGTGTCCGCCGAGCGGTATTTAACTCATTGAACTCTATAAATTGGAGAGTCCGTCACTATGGTGCCGAGAAGTGATCAAATATTCGCATTATGAGTCATTTCTCAGCTATAGCCCCCCCCCCATTGGACCTGAACTTTTACCAGATAAAATTGAAGTTGATAATGGCANTTGTTGTTATTAATAATACCATATTAATAAAATTAATAATGCCATATTTAAGAAAACTAATAATACTATATTAATAAAACTAATAATACCATGTTGAGAACTTGAATAAATAATTGTAATTGTTATTAATAATACCAGATTGTTAATTATTTATTTGATGCATTTCATATAAGGTAATATTTATAAAATTTGTGTTGTAAAACCATAATTTTTAAACAAAACTGGTTCCCGGTTAGCCCCCTTCCCCCTTCATAACAATGTAGATCCGCAAATGTTTCTCAGTGGGTATTATAGTAGTTGCTTCTTTGTTAGTGTATCTATAGTGATTGCTTCTTTTCGCTCACTGGGAATATCCAAGATATATAAATGTGACTTCCCATTTCGTCCTATCTTGTTTTCTATCTAAAGCCCTAAGCATTGATCGTTGAATACAACTGAAAAAGAAATCAGCCCAACACAATGGGGCACGTGGCGATGATCTAGGTTCACTAAACAGGTACAATTCCAATTTGTTACTTTTAATACTAATGCGTTTCATGCACAATATAATATTTAAAAATCGATAATACGGCACTATTTACTTAACATGCCTTTTCACATTTACTTCAATAACTTTTTCTTGTAAGCTCTCATTAAGTAAATGTGAAAAGGTAAGCTTGTAATGGTATATACAGTAATTATTGTCATATTATCTATGAGCTCACAAGAGGTATGTCATGGAGTGATTCAACTTCTACCTAATGGAACTGTCACGAGCAGAGGTTAATGAACTGTCTTAAAGTCAATTTTACGTTAATGCACGACCACTAATGAGCAATTATTCCTAGCATCTACATCAAGAGCTGTCTTTTACTACCTTCTTGAAACATACGGTCGTCACCTGCTCCTCAGTAACTTAAATTCTTAATTAAACAAACAATAGCTAGTGATGCAACAGAAAATGCAAAATTTCTCTCATAGAAAATTTATCCATTGTTTATGTTAGAGATATTTAATGTCCCGTGAGTTTTACAGAGAAAAAGGCTTATATCGATCTAATAAGATTCAGGGTGTTAAACAAGTGCTGACTTTTTATCTCAGTCGAGTTTTTATCAACAAAAAATTTATTGTCCGCTTCAATTCTTCGTGCTATTGATTTACGTCACATCTTCATCAAACGACATTACATGACATTGTTCTTTTACACATACATAAATCTTTACATAACTTGTTTGCTTATACATTCCTTTAGTAACCCCCTCCCCAACTTAACTTTTTCTTTTTCTATCTATATGCTATGATATATCTTTCAACCCATCTTTAATTTTTGAAATACTCTCTTCATATTGTTGGAAATGTTTAACTTCTGCTTTACTATCTGTTAATCTCTTTAATATTCTTCTGTCCGGTAGCCCCACTTTCATCATCTGTTTGATATAACGTGCCCTGTCTGCACAATAGAGGATACAATCACATAGTAGATGGTGAATAGTTTTAAGTCCATCTCGTCAAACACATTTACTACTACTTATAAATTTAAATCTTCGATGGTATGTGTTCAAATCTCCACTTGGATCATTTATGACCGGGTGTAAACCACTTTCTTATTTTGTTATTCACACTAAGGTAGTTTTACTCAAAGATACATCCCTCAAAATAACGTGTTCTCCGAAAACAAGTCAAAATAACTCATTCCTGAACTTAACGACATTGTTTCTTCAAATTATGAGTACAATATTTTTATTCATAATTTATTTTTATTGACTTTCTTATTCGCATTTGGTCATGATGGATTCCAATATTTAATTTGACTCATATTAGCAGTGTAATGAGGAAATTTTCTACATGTGCCCCTACTCCTGCGTGCAATCAATTATCAGTCAAAATTTCGGTGTCTGTTACGACAGACATTTTCCCATTTTTCTTGAATTTTGAGGTTCAGTGTACAAATTAATTAGTCAACGACAAAATTACCGAATTCAGTGCTCATTACCTAGGAAAAGATACGATCATGTTGGTGTATCATTTCTTCTGAGGCTGGATGTAAACAAACTGAACAACCTTTCTTGGCGACACACGATGTGAAAAAAAAAGTATACTCAGTTCTGCGACAAAAGCTTGAAATAGAAATGAGAACTATGATATGTCCCGAGATAGTTTCTAGGAGTACATTACTTTTTTCTGTTTATATCTAATTATAAATTTGTTTTGTTTTGATATTCATTATTCAACTTTAAATATTGAACAAAACGACCCATCACACAGGGAAAAGACAATATTGTAACTATAACGAATCATACGTAACCACATACTATATTAAAGAAATGACATTTAAAATTCACCTTTTCGTCCAAGTTTTAATTACTTTTTACACAACATATGGAATACATTATTTTCCCATTTAAATAATAATTTGAAGTAAAAGTTTTACTCCATTAACAAATTTCTTTAAAAGATTTCATGGCGAATATAGCGATTGTCTTAAGAATTTAAAATAATATAAATTGTATCCCTTTTAACAAAGGAAACGTTAAATTATCATATAATTTCCCAATTACTTCTTCAACTTTTTAAAAGGTGAGCAAAATTACTTGTAATACATTATCTCCGTTTGTAGTTGTATAATTGTACTAACTATATGTTTTAGAGTGACATTTTAAAATAAAAGATGTAAGAATTGTAAGACCCTCATTGCATGTGCGAGAGTTGAATTGTATTTATATCCACTCGTTGTTGTCCGAAAAAGTATGCTTTACAGAACATTTTCTCAAGGGATTTTCGAAATACAGTATTTTAATTTTTTATTTTTCATGATCATATATCAGTTAATTGACAATTAACTGAAAACATATCGATGTAGAGGTTGTTCTAACAATGACAAGAACATGCCATGAAGCTTAACTGTTGCTACGTGCCTTCGAGCTCCTTCATGGTGCCTTGATCTTAGCCAATCGCAGTCAATCGCCATCAATATGTTGCCTCCCTCCATGTAGCCATTTCGTCGTGTCCCCGCTCCGCGACCTTGAAGTGTGCCCACTGTCCCTTGCCTTGCGTCACTCGAGTCTGACGTAGAAGCACACCTACCAACGGAGATATTGTGCACTCTCAGGCTTACCAACTTCCATTGCGTTTCACCCTTCTCTCCAAACGAGTTGTATTTGCACCCGAGTCTCTAATTATGAGAATTTCAAAATTTCAAGTTTATTTTTTTAAGACATTCAAACGAAGTTGGTGAATCTTTTTTTCTCGCAATAAATTTTAAATTAAATTACGCTTTTTTCATATATTTAGGAAGGAAGATTTGTTTCAAATCATGGACGGATTTATTATAATTTTAATGACGTATGTCAGAACATTGAAACTCGATTTCGCCACGTTATTACTTTTCTTGTTGCAATATATACTGAAACATATGACAACATAAAATACGTTTTAAAGACAATGTTTTTGAAATCAGATATCCAATCGAAAGAGAAATTTCTCATAGAATACAGAACAGGGGTTGCAAAGATCCTTGATGGCCGTAGGCGACAGCTAACAGCTGTTGTCTCAGCAATGGCGTCGCGAGCAGTGGTGGCGATGTCGGTGGTGGTCGGCTGAGGTTGCAGCGCCCACCGCCACCGTCGCCATCGCCGTCTTTTAAAACAGCCGAGCGCATGCAATGAACATTCCCCTGCTTTCACTTTTCTCTCTCCAACCTCCATCGCCGCTGCCGCGGCCGTCACCATCCCCGCCACCGCTTCAACCGCCTTCGTTACCACTGCCGTTGCCTCCTCGTGCTTCAAAGTGGGCCAGCGGGCCGCCGCCTGCCGCTGCCACCGCGCCGCCTGAGCGCGGCGGCTACAGCGAAGCACAGTGGCTCAGTACGCGAGCAGCTAGCGCCTGCTTGCCTGCCATGCGAGCGTGGCACGTCTACTAACCTCACTCTGCGCGGCCTCCTACGAAACAACCTGTGAGAATGGAAAGCGGTGTGTTGCGACTTTTGGTGTTGGCGGCGTTGTTCGTGTTGTTGACGGCGGATTACTCGGCGTTGTTGGGCACAGTGTTGGCTGCCCTGGGGATCTTACCGCCCCCTGCTGCTCCTGTTGCAGCTGGTGGTCCCGCCCCCACCGGCCCTACAGGTCCTGATGGAGTACGACGCGCAGATGAGGATACCCCTTCCTTATTTGCAGGTAGAGTGGATAGGAATTCAAGTTATTGTTCCATTTAAAAAAATCGACCGAAACCGACCGACCTATCAGTTTATGGTAGTGACGTTTCAATTAACTGATTGGATTTTGGATTAACCGATTTCAACACCCGATCACAACCAATGCTTTTTGGTCAGTTTCGGTCGTGTATTTTCTCATCTATAATTGAATTGAATGGAATCGACACGAGATTTTTCTGAGAGTGAGGAGAAACTTTTTATTTGTAGTAGCAGTGAACAGCAGGAACTTACCAAAATAATTTAAAACACAGATTTATAATTTAAGACACTTAAACTGACCGGGAATCCAATTGTGAGGGGCATTGTGACAACAGGAACAAATGTCAATGTAATTCTGGTCTGACAAATAGGAGTATTTCAGTACTTGGTCTTGTTTAATGATGTAGATCATTCCTTTCTATTGTGATATTTTAACTTCAATCACACTGTCACATTTCCCTTTAACAAATTAAATTAAACGGTTTTGGATAATTGATTCTTGCATCGTTCGGAATCTTGTCCAGAAATTTTGTGGAGTATCGTGAACTAAGTATATAGTTATTTGTTAATAATAGTCTTAATGAGTTGGTGTACTATGATAATATTTATAGGCTAAGATTTCAATTTAGCACTTTGTTTGTAGTAAATCAAAAAGAACAGCTACTCAAGTTTAGTTATTTCGCTGATGATTTTGTGAAATGAATCATTGATTAGACTTCTCTGAAAAGTCTTGAATGTAAAGCATCAAACTTGAATAATCATTAGAAGGCAATAAATATTTTATTGCCCATTCTCCGATTGAAATACAAAGTTTAAGGCCATGCAAGTGATTTTTGTTTGCCATTCGTGGTTTTAAACTACGTGGTTTAAATTATTCTTTGTTTCATTTCATCCTAAAAATATAGGGTTTTCTCTCTCTAATTTCGTATTAAATTTTGAACATCTCTTCTTTTTCACTCGCTTTAGTATTATTTCCGTGACATTAATAATTCTAGTATAATTTTATAACATATGGAGAATATTTTTTTACGTGTATGATGTGTGTAATAATTCAAAATTATGACATTGTCTCTATCTAATGACTGCAAAACAATTCATTAATTTATGGCTATACACGTTTAGTACATGCAGTCTGAGGATATTGACACATTCTCTTAAAGTAATCAATTTCAGAATTGAAGTTTCTATGAATGGTATTTGGTAATGAACATTTGCTAAACATAAAAGTGACAAAAAAATGTTGTGGGATAAATTTATTATGAGTAAATATAACATTGAAACAATTATAACATCCTGCAGTTAGAATTTTGTTTCAAGTTTAATAGAGATAAACGATACCTGTATCCTGATCTTTGCAATTTGAATTTGTGATTACAAAAACTGTTGGAATATTTATTGATGACAATGGTCAAGGAAACGTTGAATTTTTTGGACGGATTGATACTTTATTGTAGGTCCTAATGGCACTGTCAGTGCGAGTAACATTGAGAGTGAATGCCTTATGAAAATAATTTTTGGTATAGCAATTCTTTCTTAATATATTTACATAGTAGGTATATACAAATTTAATATGTTCCATTCTAATGCCCGTGTTTTAAAAATTCCTCCTTGAAGAGATTGTGAGATGGACTATGATAAATGAATTTGTCCTGGATTTAAGATGCGCCATTGTTTTCTAAAGAAACTTTCCATTGTATAAAACGCAACGTTGCATCTTCTTTAGACATTTCGTTATCGCTGGGTTTGTGAGTAAAGATGATCGCACGATTCTCGTTTCTGAAAACTCAGGAACATTTGGTACCATCTTCAACTTTGTACTTGAAAAAAAGAAAACCCAGATTTTGGTGCCTAAAAATTAATAGTTAAACATATTCATTGGATTGATTGTCAATCACTCCGTTGTCTTGGCGAAGATATAAACTATACAGAATTTTAAGTCCTTCCAAACAGTAACATTTATTTTTTAAACGAGTACCACGTTTGGTGGCAATTTGTTAAAATAGATATAACATTTAATTTTATAACATATTGTTAGTTTAATTTGGAACACTAAACTTATTTAGAGAGATAAATACAGTGTATTGCTAGGAAGAAAGGAAGTTTTGCCATTTTGAAACGTGCCTTGGCTACGCGAGACATGATCATTACAAGAAAATATAAATTCCAAAGAATGTTATTATATTAGGGAGACACCTAAAGAAAAACTTAACCCAAAAACATGATGTTCAATAACATAAAATTCTAATTAGATTCGCGACAAATTGTATAACAATGTCTAAATAGACAATGAGCTTTGTTCCCAAAAATACCAAAGTAACAAAATCTAGAAAATAATGTACTTCGTGCTTCTCAATCCCCAAACGAAAATTTGAAATGACACCCATATGTAAAACGACACCTTGGTGATATCCTTGCTTACTTACAGAGGCTCCTTGAATTTCGCCGTCGGCGCATACTTGTTTTGCTTCTTTTTTTCTGTCATGTTTGCGCTTGAAATTGACATTCCAAGTGGGTTGTCGATGGGAGGGGTACAATTCCGATTTAAATTAGTTATGCTCCTTGCACAGTAATACTTCGTTTCTTAATAGGAAAGGCCCGTACCGGTTAGCATCATGGTCAGAACCCAAGAACCGAGATTCAAAACTCTTATTTTTATTGGAATGGAACAGTGATCCCTAAGCATTGAATTTGAAATCGAAGGAGGTGGTTATAAAAGAACAGGATCCACATTTCTACTATGAATGGATCCTCCTTTATTGAGAAACGTGAGGAATATTAGATTCCATATGACCGGTTAATCTTAATTTTTTGTTCCATCTGAGAACTTTTACATTTTATTGGTAAATTTGTCTTTCTTGAAGTAGGAGGTGGTGATTATATTAGATATAGTATGCAGAATATTTTTTGCATAAATGTGAACGTGGACTTGTAAAATCATTAGTGTATTCAATGCATGGGAATGAAAAAGATTAGCCATTTCAATGTGTTATTCACCCAGTAACTGGAAGCAGTCGTAAGTTAGTGACCAGAGCTATTGGTTGGGTTTATTCTTTGTATAGTTTGTTTCCAGGTTCGGATATTGGATGGTTTCATTTAGCGTAGTTCCCTCGGTGGGGATATGTTTTGCTTTGTGTTGAGAAGAATACTTTTCACTGGTATGCTCTCCATCATTTCGACTCTGATCACCGCTTAGCTGTTCCTTCTTCCTCAACTGGTTTGAGAGACCTTGTTTACGTCCATTGCAGGGAAAGTTGTGTTCTGTGGCGGTGTTTTGTGGATTGAACCATTCCCTTTGTTACTGCTATGTTTCTGAGAGTTGGTGTAATACACGGAGTAAAGCATTCGTTACTTCAGAAAAAGGCAAATTGTATAAGGAATTGTTAGTGAAAGAACACGCCCATATCTGCAAATTCGTACTTACTGTAAGGTGACAGTCTGAACCCTTTGAATTTGCATAACAAATTACTGCACAAGCCAGAATAAATATAAAAAATTCTAATGAATGTAATCAAATTAAATGTTTTTGGCTACGAGTCATACATTGGGTTCCTTGACTTTGTCACATGCAAAATGTAAATCTGCTCACTTGTATGTGTTAACAAGTATCTCCAACGCGGCCGCTTTCTATCTCATGTTTTCTCAGGTCTATTTCGGTAAACATATTCTGACTTCTAGTTAAAGAGCTTAACGGTGCATAACTTAAACATTCTAGCCTTCAACTTTTATTACTTTGTCTGAATATTCAGTTTCTCACTGTTTTTACTTCGTTGGTTATTGACTCTTGGGTTTGGTTTGAGTGACTGGTCATTACTTAGTAAAACAGTGTTGCTTATTTGGTGTTGTCGAGTAAGCAACGTGAAAATACATGTATTGTTGTTGAATATATTAAGGTGGAAAGGAATGTCTGTGTTAATTTCTGAGATCAGATTCCAATTATCGCCAGTCACAGTTGTTCATTCTTATGATAAACATGCGATATTGTGTTTTAACAATAACATGAATTCGCAATATTTTTGTATGAATACCATAAGTATTAACGATAAAGTGTTTCCTGTGGAGAAACTACGTAATGAGTTTCTAAATGTAGTTTCTTCAAAAAATAGTTTTTAATTTAAATGGTTTTCAATTCTTAGTCACTTGTTAAAGTTATTTGAATTGTTACTTATTCTGTTCGAATTATTTCAATTCAGAAATAGGTTAGAGTTTTACAGAACTTCATATGAAGACCATAGTATTGCAATCATGACAGTTATGAAATTGCCTGTCGAACAATTGGTATTTTATCACAGCTTGCTTGCCCAATTTTCGCTCTTCTTAGTTACACGAGCCTTTATAATAGGTAGTTTATGATAGTGTTAATAATAATGTCTATTATTATTACCATATCAGAAGGGGTTAGAACCCAAAGAAAACCACGCTACTTGTAAATTTAATTTTTTTTAAATTTGTTTCCTTTTTCTGACCTTGAATAATGTATTTGATAGAGCCCTTTTGACTAAATATTTTATTTAGCAATTGTTTAATTTAATAATTTATACAATATTTATAATTAATATTTGCTTCCTCTATCTGTTTAGTACGCTGTTGGTTAACAGATGTAGTAAGCACACATTTCATTTAACTAATATGAAGTCAACATTTACTCTGATGTACAGACTCCTATTTCTCATTTAATGAGTAACAACAGGCTATTAAAAATTAAATGCGTGTCTGGAGACAATGGAAAGAAGACGTAAAGCTGAGATTGTTGGCATCTGCATGATAATTGCATTTGATAATGTGGAGTTAAAACTGGGGCAGACAATCTCAGTCGGCATACTTCTGAATTAAGCTGTGTATGTTTGATGTTAGTACTTTCCTTTTTTTTTTGTTAGCGAATATACACAAAATATTATTCCTATACATGATCAAATTCAAACTGATTACTTATTTTAGTCTATTCATATGTATTTACAGTTACAGCTATTGTTTTTAATTTGTCACATTTATATTAATTTGACTGTGACAAAACTATCACATGCAACATGTTCGTGAATTTCAATGCTTCCTATGAATATTCTGGATTATTTTACTTTTCTTTCTTTTTTTAAAAAGAAGGAAAATCTTGACTTAGATTCTATAGTCATATTATCTGGACGATTGCTGTCCAACTTAACTTAGCTAGCGGGCTATTTTCTGTATACTTTCGCCCCATGGGGTCTGCTCAGGATGAGATTTGGCAACATGTTGCCCGACAAAGAAAACAAATGGTTAAGAAAAATTAGTTAGTTTTATATTTTTAAGTATTATAATACTCAATATTCTAATGAATTGTTGTCACATTTTAATACATAACGGGGTCATTCCAAACACAATTTTTTATTTTGTCTCACCGGACACTAACGAGAAATAATTATAATGTTCCATAAGTACCGACAGCGGTGGAGCAGGCCCAAGAAAGAGCTCGCATAAAATACCTGACCTGAACCTCGTATAAAATAAATGAGTGCTGAAAAAGACCAGAAAATCTGTTGTTTCTTCATTTGGGTGCAGCTAATATACTCCTTTCTGATCTGTAACATTATCAGGGAAGCGTTATTGGACCGATTTTGTTCTTAGCGTTTGTAAATGATATATATTTGAAAATTGATAGTAAGTTGCGCTTATTCGCTGATGACTGCATCATATATAGAAAAATTGAAGATAAGGATGACGTTTTTACTTTACAAAAGGATATAGATAATGTAAGCAATTGGGCAGAAGAAAATAAAATGAAAATTAACTCGGAAAAATGTAATGCTATGAGTTTTACAAAGCGAATTCACAGAGATCCACTTACATATAAAATCAAAAACCATATGATTCCAGAAAAAGTATAATGTAAATATTCTGAGACAAGATTTAGGATGGTCTGAACACGTCAGTTATATTGCTCAGAAAGCCTGGAGAACACTTCATTTTGTCATGCGTACTGTTAAAAAATGTAAATTTGAAACACGAAAACTTACCTATATTTCTCTCGTCAGACCGATAGTGGAGTATGCGACCGCTTGTTGGGATCCTTATCGGAAGGGACAAATTCAGGACCTCGAACGAGTTCAAAAAAAGGCTCTAAAATTTATTAATCGCGAATCGAATTTAACAGATTGCGTAGTTTTCGAATCGTTAGAAACTCGAAGGAAACGAGCTAGACTAGTAAATTTATACAAAGCTTATAAAAATGAACCCGCTTGGAAATATATATCAGAAAATTTGGAACATCATACTCGAATAAGTAGAAAAGACCATTTCTTGAAATTCAAAACTAGGAAACAAAAAACAGACGTTGGAAAATTTTCATGCTTAAACATAACAATTAGGGATTGGAATTCAATGCCTGCATCGGTTACGGAGAGGATATCGGGCTCTTCATCTACTCACAAGGTTAGGCAAGTTCTGGAAGAGTGTGTGTGGTAGTAGTTACAAAGCCAGTTGTTTAGGGATGATGGGTAGGATAGTGATGTGAAGTGAAGTGATGTAAG
>NNCF01126527.1:294040-316370 GCA_002313205.1 Laupala kohalensis
AATAATTGAATTTAAGATAAATTACTTTAAATAATTAAATTTAAGATAAAAAATTACTTTATTTTTTTAATGAATTAAATTATGAAATTTATTTTTTTAATGGTATGATATATTTTTTAAATACATTTCTCATCTTAATACTTTTCTTATTTTTATTTTAATAATTTTCTTATTTTAATATACTCTTATTTTAACACATTCTTATTTTAATTCATGTATGATTTTGTATATCCTCGTTTTATTTTTATTGTTGTATATTGTTGATGTATATTTTATGTATTTAATTTCTGCCAGCGGGTATGACAGCCCAGCTGCAGTAATAAAATTATTATATTGTTGTATTTGTAAATGGGAAATGTAGCGTGCTATCTACATAGAGCGATAGGAGTTAGGAGTTGGGTGGTACGCTATTGTTACTAGGTGGGCCGCTTAGCTGGGTTTACCAACACCTTGGCCCACGTGAAGGGGTTAGCAATAGATAGTTATTGATGACACTAGGAGGAGCTGGATAGAGAAAGGAAGGTTTGTTTTACAGCAGTCACTGTTATATGAACTGGGACATTAATGTGAAAAGCTACAAATTTTCTGGCCCCAATCTGGAATAGAAGCAGGGATGTCTTGGTGAAGAGCGACAACACTACCACCTGAGAAACCAGTGCGGCTGTCTGTAACATCAGCACATTTGTCTCGACTCGTGAACGCCACGACGTAGCGACGGTCGAAAAGGAGCACAAGAAAGTGTCACGCATTGTCTCGCTCACTTGTTTTCATTTTTGTCCTTCACTTTTTGTCTGCCGACTCGGTCAGTCGAGGTCATGGACAATGAAAGTTAAAGGACGGATGGATACGAAAGGGGGGGGGCTTTAATTGAACCCTAAATCGGGTGGAGAAGTGGTTGTTGCTCTCTTGTGAATAATAAGGTCCTATTTACTCATACACACCGCAGACACCGTACATGTACCTGCACGAGGAGCTGCATATGTTGGTGTACTTGCAAGATATTTCATTATATAAATAAATGTTTTGTCTAAAAACATGTTTTAAATTTTGAAACGTCACGTCTATGGTGATTGATAAAAGATGAACGAATTAGCTCTAAAATTATCTGAAAATGACAGCGCTGAGCGGTAAAAATTTCAAAACATTTTACTTCCACTATGAATAAAAGCATTTTTTTTATGAATCCAAGGGTAGAACTTTATAAACATTGTGTCCAAAAATAGTGTACGTATATTTCAGTGTACCAGTGGAAAATGAAATACGTTATGATAGTCACACGGGAAATGACTCTTGATTTGTAAATATTTTGTGTGCGATGCTCAGCAAGAGGTACAATAATTTATTATAGACACATCATATCGTGATATTTCGTTAAAAATGGAAGAAAGGAAATGTGTAATTCATGCACAGAAATGCCCGTTCTTGTTTGAAAGAAGAGATGAGCTTTAAAAGAGCTTTAAAAGTTTTGTTACTCAAAAGGAACTGACCGACCGGATTCTGTCCAAAGAAAATCAGATACAATTATTATTCACATAAGTTTAATCTTATATTACTCAACCATGGCATGGTTGTGTTTATTAATTCTGTAGCCCCATCCTGGACGGGGTTTTTCTCCGGTTTTCCTTCAGGTAGAGGCATACTTTTTACACAGGCTCTCTTGGCATTTGTCTAGGTGTGGTGTCTATTGAAATAATACATTTCAAATTTAGTGTTATTTTAATACTTACGATTTATAAATAGTATTTTCCGAATAATCTGAAGTTTGATAATAATGTGAACTTCTGAAATTACTTTTTTGAGTTTTATTAAGTACAAGTTTATCGTTATTCTAAAAATATTGTATGTACTGTACTATTTTTATTCTTATCTTAGGAGTGATGTTAAATCCGCCTCTGCCTTAGGGTCGTTGATCGGAATTGATGCGATGGACACTTGCTTGCTCCCGAAGAGTAAATTATTTTATTGTCCTTCACGTGGTCATGCGCATTTTTACTGCTTTTTTGACAATAAATTTATAGTAATTCTGTGACCTTGCATTGTCAGTATCATGTTGTCTTATTTCACCGCGGTCAGTTTGGTTGATATCATTCGATGGTAGATGTTCCGTTACTATGCTCAGAGATAATTCAAGAGTTTATATGTTAGTGTGGTATTCAGGCACTAGTAGACATTGTTAGAAAAAAGAAGATACGAAACATAAAGCTATCAACATGACTTATCTCTTACGCATTGTACATAATCAAATAACATACTCTTTGAAATCCATGGTATACGTGATTTCTGACCTCCAAAAGAAGTTCTAAAACAATCCATAATAAGTCGAGCAGAATAAACCGAGACCATAGTAATCTGTTTTTTCATCCCAAATCACCTGTATCCTGTGAATGTCATCAAGATGTCGCATTTTTCGAGAAAAAGAAAAAAGAAATTGAAATTGATCCGTTAGTAAAAAAAAATGTATGATGTTACTTTACATAAACTTCGAGTATTGTAAAATAAAATTAGTTTCCATTTAGTTTGCTTTTTAATAAAAAAATCACGTTATTTAAATTCTTAATTTCTTGTGTGTAACTAGATGCAAATAATATTTGATTTCTTTCATGATAATGAGTTATCATGGTTCAAATTACTGCCATTTTCATTTTATAATTACGTCCCTTTATTTGTATAAGCCATTATTCCATTACTTTCTAGAAAAACATTTCTGAATCAATAGTAAAGGAAGATAATTTCGCAAATTATAGAATAAGAACTCCTTTTTATCAGCGGATGGAGATACTCGAGTATGTAGAAAATACCAAAAGTAAACAGAATCGGTTAGAAATGTATGACTGGAACGCCACTTAGATTAGATTGAGCAACCTAGTTACCAACCTTTTGGGCCTCACAGTCCTCTAGATTCATCCTATTGAATTCAGTGAATCACTAAGTTATATTTTATAGAGGCAAAATATGTTTGTCAAGTACTGGCTACATAAATTTCTATATTGAATTGAATGATTCATGATGCATTGACCTAATGAGACTTCATAATTTAGAGAAATATTTCTTTTGCAATTCGTTTCTTTTTTCTCAAAAAATTGAGAAAAATTAACAATATAATATTTAGCAAACTAGGTTCTACGGCAGGTAAAAAATTGCAAGCTATCCTAATTTTTTTGGCGGACCTCCAAAATTTTCTCACGGACTCCCGGTTGGCGACCACTGAGCTAGAGGATCAATTGTTCAATGTTTTGTACATTCAAATTTATTTCCTCGTATAAGGAACCCTCAAAAGAAAAAAAATATACACCCAGCGACCAACATACTCCGAAGTGTGTTCATCGCCACTCCAAATGTCCTCGAGTGCTGGGTTCACCAGCACGCAACAGTTCACCTAACATTAACAGTTCACATTGAATAACTAACTANACGCAACAGTTCACCTAACATTAACAGTTCACATTGAATAACTAACTAATAACATAATAAATAACTAATTCATCGTCAGCAAAACTATTACAAACTGTGTATGACCACGTGGAGGGCAATAAACTAATTCGCTCTCCGGAAGCAAGTAAGAGACCATCCCATCAATTTCGATCAAGGGACCCAAGGCAGAGGCGGATTTAACATTTCGGCACACTCGTAAGATAAGAATAAAAGTAGTTCGATACATGTTATAATATCAATAGAATACCAACAAATTTGTATTTAATAAAAGTCAAAAACGTGTTTCGCAAGTATGTATTATTGTAGCTAAAGATTATTCAGAGAACATTGCTTATAAATTGTAACTATTACAATAACTGTAAATTCGAGATTTATTATTTCAATAAAACCCCTATGGAAGAGCTTAGGCATAAACATTATTTTATTTCTCATATTATTTTATTGAAAAATTTGATAATATTTCTTACGGTATGTTAAATGTAAACTGGTATATTATGCTCCTGATACACAGAATAATTTATTTCTCAGTGACGTGTAGAGAACATTTTTATTGTTTAGAATGGGCTAATACATATCTTTTATCCGAATTACGGTTGATTGATTGTCCAAATGACCTTGAGTCCCTCAGAACATAGAGAATCGTTCAACTAAAATGGAAGAAGTGTGTGGGAGTCCAAGACAATAACTTTTGTGAACGAATCCCAGCATTGTGCTTTCGTCGATTTCGAACTCCACAGTCATTAGCAGTTCCATTATACTATGCATTGTTTGGCAAGAAGAATTGCGCATATCTTGCTATACCTGTGTAGATAGAAAATTTACGTCCGTGAATTTTAATGAAACGTGACCCTTGGTTTTCTTGAATGTCCAATATTAATTTAAAGCTACCTGATAAGCTTGCCTTATTTTGGTTGTAAAGCTAATGCGGGTTTTAATAAATAAATAAAAATAATAATAAAATTTATAATTTATTTTGATGTCGAATATGACGTCTATGTAAAGGCGGTTCGAAACATTCATTTGGCAAATCCCGAGCGACCGCTCGCCGAATAACGAATAGTGTGGATGGGTTGCTTGCTCTTCACCGCATCACGAATGCCGGTGCTCGCCCTACCCTCATCGTGTTGGTCTTTTGGGCATATCAAAGGATGCTCGCTATTCGGGTTTCGCCGAATGGCAAATGTCTGGAACCTCCTTAAGGGAGTGCACTTAAATTTATTACAATGTTCATTAACAATGTTAATTTAAATAAAAGAAATTTGTAAGAAAATTTCGGTTTCATAATTGTTAGGAAAATTAATTTATTCTGTTAGCACAACATGATATCTCGAAGTTACAATGATTTAAATTATTGTGGAATTTAGTAAAGTCACTTTTACTAGATTACTTAGTACTTAGTATTACAATAGTAATACTTTTGAAATACTCTGAATGATTCATCGTTATCTGGTAGCAAATTTGTACAACGTGACTACATCATTAATCTTAACTCAAACATGTTTACGGAATAAAAAGAGAAGAAAATATATTAAATTTACGTGTAACCCTATTCTATATACTAGTTAAACGAATAATAATTCTACGTTCCAAAGAAATCCCTTTCCGAATTCTCAATCATCTGAATCGATTTTGGAGAAGAAATACAACTAGAAAAACTACATCAGTAATATGACATTAACAAAATTACTCTTGGATATGTTACATTATATAAATCACATCAATCATATAATTTTATTTTTCATTACTATATCGAACAGTATGTGTATATTCACATAGTCTTATATTCTATTGTATGTGTGTATTCACATGGGATTGTAAATATATTAATTCTATTGTGCTCGTTATGTAAATAAATTATATTGTAGAGTATTATATATTTTCTGGCCTTGTTTATGACTGCTTCAATTCACGAAGAAAAACAGACAATACATTCCTACTGATTTTTTATTTTTTTATTTACTCTATGTTTATTTTAAATGTGCTCAATAGCGTTTTTATGGAATTCCATACGTGTTGGTATTTTTTAATTTGGTTGGGGTTCATGTAATTCGATGCTAATCCTATGCCTGTCACATAATTCAAAAAAATTCCCAACCCAAAAAACTAGAATTCAATTATTGAAACTGAAACGAAAACAGAACGAAGGTAACAAGAGTGAAAGAGCAAACATCTACGTGACTAATGACTTAGCTTATGCCTTCCCGTTATTATTGAATTATTCTATCCAAGATTTTGCCTTTAAGAATCGATTTTAACAGTGATACTAGAACTGTTTTTGATCATACTAGATCCTGCAAATGTTCCGGTAATTTACATTAATATTGTAATAATTCAGTTGAATTATTTTTTTGTACATAAAACAAAGTGTACTTATTAGACTCTATAGGAAATATGAATTTTACATCTCCTTAAGCAAAGTTTATTTAAAAACCATTGTTTTAAAAAGTGGAACCTGTACAAGAGAATTTAAAATACATTTATAGTTTTATTAATCTTGCGACAAAATTAATGATAATTTGTTGAAATTGAGAAAATATAATTATGAGAAAAGAACACATACCGACTGGTTTTGCCATGTTGACTACACACAGGGTACATAACCCTGAAGGGATAATCTCATTTTTATTGTTATGGATTGTTAAAATAAAAGAATCTAGGTTGAAAGATTTCAATCTACCTATATATTATGTTGAAAATACGAATGTTAACTCTTATGTAGTCAGACTATTTTACTTATCCGAATGATATGGCAGATACTGCTTTCCTCGGTATCTTCTAGTCTAGGCAAGTTTCATTCGGTTTCATATTTAGTATTGATAATAGGAACAGGACATCAGAAAAGTTATGAGCAGTATGATACTGTTCAATGGAACATTGCGTAACTCCCGTACAATTCCCTACAAATATTGCGTATTATTTACCAGAAGCTTTCGTTTCTCTGGACTCAAGTATTAAAGTTACACTACTTGACTCATTTATTTCAAAAAGATGTATCATTGATTTAATTTTCAAATGCTGTTATTTCGGAAAGGGAAAGGTGAACGATGAAAATATAGGGATTCGCCAACACCCTTCTTAATGCTCTAACGTAAGATATTTCATTTGTGTGACTTGCTCCATTCGGTTACCCAGAAAAGGAATGAAAAACGTAGGGACATATACGTATATGATGACATGATTAATATCTGAGTACGATTATTTAGGGTAATGTGACCCGTTTGTTATAAGGAAAAGAAAGTATGATAAAATCTCCTTCACACTTCTGTCCTGGGGTCAAATCCTGTGACGGATTCGCTTAACCCAGCGTCCGTGAAATGGCTCTGGCACACATTTTGCTGGAGGAAGTGTAAAAGTATCACAGTACGGTTTTCAAATGTTGAATAGTAATGAATTTCCGTACATATAAAATAAAACTTCATTAAGTATAGATTTGTTTCTTTTCTATGATTTTTAAGTATTTTTCTCAAAAAATATAATTTAAAACGAAATAATAACACAATGCTCATTAATAAATATTAAGAGTTCTTTTCTGAAGATATCGATTCAAATTTGCATAATGTGAACTAATCACATAAGTCACTAATTTTTTTACCCTTTCTTTAATGAAGGAATGTAATTTTCGAAAAAACACGTGAGAACAAAAACGTAATAGGCTTGGAAATTGGAATTAACTGACCATATTTTACCAGTAATTGTGGTCTCATAAACTACAACGTGATGTGATAAAAAACAAAAATCACTTTTGTTAAACATGAAACAAGAAACAAGAAACAAGAAACAACGTGGGTTCAGTCTTCTAATGAAAAATCAAACCTGAAACTTTTAGATAAAAACAATGTTCTACAATATAACTAAAAAAATATTAATCTATGTATACTTTAAAAAAAGGCTTAGTCAGTTATCGGGTGTAAAGGATAATACATAATTCACAAATAAAACATGAAAATAAAAAATAAATTTATTTTCACGTAAGAAATGCAGATAATTTACATGAACATTCAAAGAAAAATTGATGTGAATAAATACATTTTACACTTTGTACCCGTATGCGCGCTAGGTGTGTGCTTGTGACGTCACAAAAAAAAAATTGAAAATATTTATAATGGTCGCCGGTTCGTAATGATTCAAAGATAATTAATTAATCACTTACTTAAATGTCTAAGTGAATCAAAAGGAATGAAGAAAACGGAAATAGCTGTGAAATAATTAACACATGATTTGACAAATATCAATATAATGAAATCTTAAATATTTCGCATTGATGCACAATGACGTGCTCTAGATAGATGCTATGAAATACTACAAGTTTACCACTTTCTGTGCACAGAAACCCAAAATGATGAATTGTTAATCTGTAAAATATTTAAAATGATACACATTGGAATCAATGCAGAAGTGGGAATTAAAATGAATGACCAGTTGGACTCAATATCAATACGTGGTAACAAGTTATTTAAATTTCCATTGAAAACGTACATTCTATTGCAACAAGTAAAAAGGTAAAAGTGAAGTACGAGTTTCACTTGAGACGAATGATACAGTAGAACTGTTTTTTTAAAACTTGAATACAAAATGATTGAAACAATTCATGCGTTCTTTCTCATGAAGAAAGAACTGAATTAAAAGTTGAACATATTTGAACGATATCAATACAATTTTACAAATACAAGTTGAGATTACAACTGCAGGGTCAAAGTATTATAACCCTGTAGAAAATATATATGTTAGAGTTATGTATGAAAATTAACATAAAATAAAAATTGTGGATTCGTATCTGACTCGGAGATCCAAATCTGGTGCAGTCGCGGCGCAGGCATCGACATCATTTCCAGACATGAGAGGCCCTTAATCGTGGTGTGATCCAGTTGCAGACGTCTTCGTGATGACGATGAATGCACACGTGTACGAGTAGTGCACGAAGAAAAACCAGTGAGGTTTGAAAACCGATGCAAAATGTCATTTCATGTACGAATTGTGCGAGTGCGATAGTGCAGTCACCGGATGCGTGATATCGACGCATTTAGACTGACAATGAGATACGAATAATATTCACACCAGGTTGCAGAGTAACTGCCGGCGCTCAGCACGGAACGCGGCGGGTGGACGAGGGTGGAGAGTGCACCCTAACGCGTCGCGAGAAAACATATTGAGTAACGGGGTGACCCGTGGCGTAGTGCCTAGCGCATTCGCCTTCTACCTCTGGTGAAGCTGGTCCAAACCCTGTCTGATCCAAGTAGAATTCGCGGTGGTGGTGGACAGCGGCAGGTTTTCTCGGGGTAGAAAATCCTCATTCCAGTAAGCGCGCGGTAAAACGACGATGGAACACTGCCGCTGTGCAGTTGCCGAATACATGTAGAGCTCGTTGCGAGTGGGGCGGATGAGAGAAAGTCACACCCCATTCTAGGAAATGCCCCTGCGACGCGGTGAAAGGACTGGCGGAAGGACAACGCCCTGTGCGAAATTTGCAGCTTGCCGAAATGTATGGAATGCATGGAGTTCCGACGGCGTCTGAGTACTGAACACACTTCAGACGGTATTAAAACACCGGTCAACAGGTCCAGTCTCTTTTCAGCTCAGTTTGCCCGGGATTATTATATAATATTTAAATTCCTTTGTGGCATTAAAATTTCATGACACAAATTTAGAAATTTATTTCCTACAAATAACTTATAAATGACATTTTCAGAAAATATTGCTATTACATAAACTAAAATTTAATAAATTAATCTACGTCGAATGTGTACATTATATTTGAAATTACGTCAACAGGTCAAAATTCTGGGTAAATTCAAAAAATCTTTATTTTTCCTTTTCCATATATACACATACCTTGTTTATCCTTTTTTGAGGTGTTTAATGTATTATATGAACAAAGTGTTTTACGCTTTAAGTGATCAAATACTGTATCCAAAGTAACAATTAAGCGTTTTCAGGGAAAATATTTTTTCGTTTTCTCGCGAATAACTCTCATACTACGCGTTTCTTAGAAGATTTCACTAAGTAGTAGTCTATGTAGCACATAGAATGGGCATATTTCATTTAAAATTCCGCGAAGTTGTAAATATGTAAAAGCTTACTTTTTATATTTTTTTAACTTTGAAAAAACATATTTGTAATGATTTGAAAACCAGGTAAAGTAAAATAAAATGAAGAATAACATAATTTTTATATGGTGCACAATCAAATCTTATTCCTTGAATCTATCAATTTTTTAACATTAAACTAAAATCCTTCTGCTTAGAAGGTTACCTACCTGTTTATCAGCATGGAAACAAAGAAGGTGCAAGTATATTGTTTAAATACAATATCCATTTTTTTCTGAAACACTGGACATCAATGCTCCTTAAAATTGAATTACATTGAGATCACCTGTCCATTGACATATGTACGTCTAATTCGCTGAGCTCACAATCTGCGTGTTTGTATCGCGTGTATAATACTTAAATATAATTACTTACATAACCTTGAAAGAAGAGGTTTTGAAAGCTTGAGTTTAAAAAAATCTTCTGCAGGATGCGGGATCTTCGAGCAGTGGGAACCCGAAGCTGCAGCTCCCCTCAGCGCTACCACACCCATCCGTCGAGGTACGACCTAATAATGAGCTCGAGTTGAAACTTCACATATTCAATAATGTGCTCGAGGTGCCCAATTAGAGGTTGAAAATTAATTTGCATGTATAGTTATTACCTTATACATGTGTGTGGTGTCCGTAGTGAAGTAGAGCGCGAATGTATGGGATTCTAGGGTGCGGAAAATAAATGTTGAATAAGTATTATTTTAAATACAACAATTATGTCCTCTTATGTAGAGCGGAAGATACAACCGTTCATACACATGCTGCATATATATTAATGGGGATAATGTCTGTGGATTTGGAAGTACAAAAAGCGAAATTACGGTACAATATTAGAGAAGGAAAAACCATAAATTTCGATTTTCAAATTATACTTGAGAATCCGGTAAATTTGAAAGTAAAATTGATGACGAAGGAAGTAAAATTGGGAGAGGGATATGGAATGCCGATCCAGAACGTTCATTTACAACATTTCTAATATCTTTTATTTATTTAGTTAGTTAGTCATGGCATTAGTCGCAGACTGGATACTTTTGTAAATACACTTGATACTTTTATAAATACACTTGATACTTTTGTAAATACACTTGATACTTTCATAAATACACTTGATAATTTTATAAATACACTTGATACTTTTATAAATACACTTGATACTTTTATAAATACACTTGATACTTTCATAAATACACTTGATACTTTCATAAATACACTTGATACTTTCATAACGTTTAATTAGTTGGAAAAAATGGTTTTCTCTAACGTAAATTACTATGGAGTTTCTGACATCTCATGTCAACTTTATTACATATTTGGCGAATTATAAATTAATCAAAATTGAAATATGTCTGTGCAAAAAGGACCACGAGGATGTAGAACATGTTATGTGGGTTTGCCCATTGTATGGAGGGAGAAAGGTGAATAGTGCGGTATTTAAGGAGAAAAAGAATTCTATCTTTAAGAAAAAAAATACTAATAGGGAATTTTAAAAATTTGAAGATTTTGTTACAAAATTTGGTGGAATACAAAATGTAATTAAATAAAATAAAATTTTGTTGCGAAACCCCTCTAATAACTTAGTTAGGTATGTGGTAGAATAGATCAAATAAAATAGTACAGGGATTGAGATTAGCACACTTATCGCTCTTGAAAAGTGAAGTGCATCTCTTAACGAACGTGGAGCAGATGGTGTGGCAGGCAGAGAAACCAGAAGCAGTGAAGTTTCTCCTACGACAGTTCCTCTCCTACGCACAGTGCCCACTTTCACTCACGCACAAGGCCCATCGACACCGAAGAATACGCACAATGGGCGAAATGCATTTTCTAGTGGACAAAAACAGATTTTCTACTCAATCCAAAAGTTATGACAGTTCCAATATTTTATCTCTTCCTAGTTTAAAGAACATTAATTAAAGGTTGTTTATTTTAAACGCGAATTTTTTTTAGATACTGCCAATTGCTATGACGAAGGTTATTTAAAATCCAGTCATATTCGAGTCATTCTTCATCAAATCTCATTAGTTCCAGAAAAAAATACTTAATGAAATAGTGAAATGTATCCTTCCTTTCGGTCTCAATGGTATATAGCAATTGTTTCATTCAATGTCACATTTCCCTCTCATTCTGTCGCTACATGATCCTAGATCGAAAAATCCCTGTTCGTGTATTTCTGAATTGAGATTCTTGAAACTTCTGAAAGTTAAAAAGGACTTCAAAATAATAGATAAGCAACGATATTTATTTATAACTCGGAAAAAAATATTTTTTGAAAATATCCTTGAAAACCAAAAGCGGTAGACATCAATGTCACTTTCCCAAAAATTACATTAAAAGTAAAAGGATTTTTGGGGCGTTGATGAATATTTAATACAATTTTTGCTCTGTTCAATCAAGGATTTTTGGTTGCAAATGTATTCAAGGAATTTCCCCCAAAATACTGTAATTAATAACATAATTATCTACACAAAATATAATTGTTAGTATAATATGTAGTTTTGAAGCCACTAAGTATTTTTTAAATATCCGAGTTTGTGATGTTTTGGAATGGAAAACTCCGCAGATTCTTCGTGTAACATTTCATCTCTCATAAGGCATCCCCACCCACCAAGTATACTCCTCTCCGCGATTTTCTCCCATCCCCTCCCCGCCCGTATGATGTATTATGATAGTGACTGGTGTTTGGAGAATTCTAGGCTTCAGGCACTCCTCATTTCTCAACTATTTCATAGGTTGACAAATAATATTAAAAATGAGAGTTGAATACTGTAGTAAAATATGTTCATAAAGTCGGCCAATTTAGTTTGTAGTTCCATCCATGACACGTGTAGATAAAGAAGTACAAAAAATATCCTTCAGAGCACAGTGGATGAGAGAAAGAAACACTAAATACTCCAGAGCACAATCCTTAATCTACTGTGTGTGTGTTGTGTTCTTGAGTTCGTGCCAAGTGTTGAGTAAGAAAAATGTGCTAGGAGGCGTGCACTGCCACACCCCTGCCTTCCTTCCGACACTCGAAAGCGCTTACCTCACCAAGTCATTTTTACTCGTGTCGCAAACAAAATTGACACGGGACTCGTGTATCTCATCCGCATTATACTCATGTCAATCTCTCTCTCTTTTTTTAAAAAGAGTGTTTTGATTATTGGACGAATTTAGTTGCTTGTGGAAAAGAATTGAGGAATCAAATATCTAATTACAGTTACACATATCATGTAAAACGATCAAACGGGAAGATGCGACAAATAACAGAAAAAGAGAAATTTATTTTTATTTTTAACCTGACCTAAAAAGTTCACAAATTCACATATGTTAGTAGTTGATCTGTTACATATATTGTTAGAATTTATTGATACTGCTGGAATTCATTTGACGATTTTGTAACTGACCATGAGGAGTAATTAAAATCATTGGAAATTTTGTTTGCTACCATTTTGTATCTATACGTGTGTGACATCAGAACAATTCGATCAGTTCTCTTTGCTCACGATTTTATATTGCCATAACTCCTCATGATAAATCACGATGTGTTTTGATTCCAATGACCCATCTACATCACAGAACGTAGTGCGGTCTCTAGATTTTAGTAGTTCCGGAACCCAATATTACTTTATTTCTCTCTGTCATACAATTGTAATGAAGAGAATGATTTTCAATTGGCGAACTTTAGCTACAATAAAAATTTCCGGGTGATGTTGAGATGGAGGATGCAAGTTAATTATACGCCATTGCAAAATATTACAAAATAATTCACTAAGCGTGAAGTGTATGCATTGAGTACTAGTTCTTATACGGACTAATTAGTAATGTCCAAAAATTTGTCTCTTCGACTTAAATTGAAAATGAATGGAAAGAATAATCTTTTATCGCAATTAAGATGCTGGTAAAGCAGAGACTATTGATAACATAAACCCACAATTTAGAAAACATCTTCGATTTTATTAAACAAATATATTTTAATGTACTAAAGTGGACAAAATTGTATGGTTGAATTGTATAACGGATTTTGTTATTTTGCATAAAATGTAATTCAAAACGTTTCAAGCAGTGACACAAAATATGCTGAACTCTTGAACTCATTAGATTTAATCGATTTAATGGTCGAAAATAATGAGCAAATAAAATGTGTAAATTTCTCGAATGCTGCCATTGTTTCAATTGCACTTTCTGAATTATTTTCGAGAATGGAAAGGATGTTGTTGAATAAAGTTAGAAACCTTTTCAGTTTGCTTCATTTTTCTTTCTCATTCTCATTTCTGGGTATTTAACATTCAGTATCCGAAGATCCAAGGTCTTCGCCCCGCTCCGGTTAATTATATCACGTGGGATGATGCAATGTCTCCTAACGAACGGTACATCAAGGATGAAGCAACTACTCAGACGTAGAAGAGAGCGTAGTATTTTCGATGACAATGTTCATTAATATATTTCTCTTTCGCAGCTTCTGAATATTACAAATCTCTTTTAATATTATCCACTTGAAAATTTCCTGATACACAGAAAAGAGATAAATGACAATTTGCTAACACTATTCGTGTGACTACTATCAGTTTTTCTTATTATATACCCCTGACTTCTAATAGCTGTGGAGAGTACAACAAAAATCTCAGAAAAATACAATTACCACCATTCGATTTGTCATTTAGCTTTCCATATATACAAGTGAAAAAAAAAATGTTTCAAATGAATATTAATTTTTTTAAACCTGAAATGTATCAGAGAGCGTGATATTTTTACGGTTTTTGCCGATTCGTCGACTTCACTTTTTTATGAAATAAACTAAGAGTGACAAAAATAATTCTTATTCATCGAATGATCACTGCTGTGTTAGTGACCACATTTTTCAATTTCAAGCTTCTATATGCAAAATATAATGAGTTATTAATTTTTTTTTCGAAAAACTGCTTAAAACGACCTGACACATTATTAAGGAATAAAATTTACGCTGTCGCACTCAGAAGAATTCAATGATTGCATTACATTTGAATTAAAATGTATAAAACTATTTACTCAGCTTCCACCAAGTGATAAATAAAACCATGTTTTGAGTAATCTGCCCGCATTATAGTCTCGCGCGTTGTTGCCAGTCCATACGCAGTCGTCAGCTGTGAATTCAGCTTGTTGAAGCTGAAGTGGAGTGATACGCATGGCAACAACGCGCGTATCTGAAATCCCTCGCTGGTCGCTAATTGAAAACATGGTTTTATTTATCACTTGCTGGAGGTTATAAAAATAGTTTTAAACGTTTGAATTTAATTGTAATGTGATAATGTCTTTCTTCAGGGGTCTATAATAAAAAATCCGATAGTAGTTCCCTTTGCTACATATGACATAATGACACACGCAGCTGCTTTATCGAGCGAAAAGGGCATTTAAATTTTGCCATTAATGAATTTAATGATTTTCCCCATGTGATACTCGAAACAAGTTACGTGTATTTATTTGAAATATATTACTTTTTTTTTTTTTTTTTTAAGATACATTTATATACAATTGTGATAAAAGGTGTTGCATTATTTACAATTTGAGGATTTAGGTGACTCGATTCTTCATGAATATTGTTTTCGAAAATGCTTCAAATGTTTCAGCATAATAAGGTAAAAGCCTTCTTTTAAATGGAGATATTTTTATCAAAAAATTTTATAATCTCGTCATTAAATTATTAATCTGAAATTTGTTTGTAAAATACTATTTTACACGACGAAAACCAACGCAAAGGCCACTCCTGTGCAGTCATCTTGACATTTATTGTCAATGTTGAAAAAGTGTCACTGTTTCAATATTTTATCAGTGCCACAGTCTCTAAAAATCAACAGGTTTCACTCTTTTTCTGTTTCTTATGTACCAGGTTGCATTAACTATACTCCTAATAACTTAGTTTTGGAAACTGTATAATTTCAAAATTTTGTGCATACCCACGGCTTGTGCATACCAATAAGCCCATGGCGGTTTTTATAACCTCTATATAAAGTAAAAGAAAATTCTTCCCTTTCCCTGCATAACAACTTCTATTCCGTCTGTACGTTTTGCTGGACCTTATATTAAAATTGTAAAATAGTTAATTTTGTTTGTATTTATTTGAAGTTTTACGATAGTAAAATAAAACCTCCATAATATGAAAAAGTAACATGTTACCTTAAAAAGCGATGGTTCCTAATCAAATTACTTGGCACACAAAGTGAATTTTATGAAGATTTATTTTGATAAACAAAGAGGAANGTGAAAAAGTAACGTTACCTTAAAAAGCGATGGTTCCTAATCAAATTACTTGGCACACAAAGTGAATTTTATGAAGATTTATTTTGATAAACAAAGAGGAAAGTATTCGAATAATTGAAATAATATTTGTAACTAGCCTAATTTTCTTTAGAATATCTCTTCATGGTGAGTAAATATAATTTTTAGTGTATTTGAGATGTTATTGTTTATCCGGCGTTTCATTCTGCAGTCGATGACTTGTTTTGAAGTGCGGTCTATCGGAATGTTGTAACATGAATGTTTCGTATTAATGTGCTAATTTGTTGTTGAAAACTGAGGAACATTCCCTAGAGGTGAATCAGACATCTTCGTCATTCTGTTTAACATATTTGTGGTCACCATTTCAATTTTGTTTACTCGTTTCGGGTAAAATAGGAAGGTCGCGGAATATTTTTACGGGAATATTTGAACAGAAAGCTGATATCTTATATTCGTGGAGGTACGACTAGCTGTCTAGATTATTGTGACTATTCTAAGAATTTACTGGTGTTGTAATATGAAGAAATTGATGTAATTTGACTTCATTTATTCATAACTCTTTAAATATGGATATATTTATCCACAACTCGTAAAAATGGTGTGGGGTCAAAGAAATATTAGCTGTGTATTCGCCTTCTGTTTAGTCTTATATTAACGTATGGGACGCACAACATTATGAAGTGCATCAAATTTGAAGCATTATAATTCTTAAAAACATATTCTCAACGAAAATTATTCCAATTCAAAGAAAAAAGGAAATCTTTGCTTACGTATATCTTGTGCTGCAAGTGTGACCCAGTCTTTCCAGGCAAAGTGTTTTGCAACATCCGGTCTTGCTCCGAAGTAACCAATGAGAGTGTTTAATAGTTCATCTTTTAACACATTTTTTGCCACGCTTTCCAATTATCACGTATGGTGACACTAAAAAATAAACCACTCATGAGTTATTCTTATTCGCGTTGTTGTTGCTTTGTTGTCATTTTGAAATACAGGTCTATTTTTACTTATTTCTCCTGACTGTGTATTTTTTGCCTTTGCATCTTGTGCACACATAGATCAATTCGGTATTATACTCATGAAGTAAGGCGTGCATCGGAATTTTATACTACTGGGGTAAAGGCGATGAAAGAATTTTAAATACTACTTAGATAATCATTAATATTTTGCAACATTTTTACTAAAACTGTGTTCTCAAAATTTGACGTATGCTATTTGAGATTCGTGTATGTCAGATCTTTCGGGCAAAAACTTTTAATTCGTCTTATTACTTGATTATTTTGTGTGAGGTTTCACATATGTTGTGTGTTTTTTCTGCAGGAAGTTCAAAGGCGCGTCTCTGGGCCACAATCAAGACTTGGTGCCTCCCGAAGATGATCTGTGAACTGCACGCCACTCCTTCCAAAGAACGACTCACGGATGGCGAACGCTCATTGCTCGCGCTCATAAGGTGAATCAGCTCATAGCTCACTATTTTTGTTGAATCGTTTATCGATTTTGTTTAATGTACAAGTTAATAAACTATAGCTTACGACCTCGTTTTTGGACGACCACAATATACTTTGCATCTGACGACGACTCCAAACTCGAGCCGAAACGTTGTTTGTTTTATCTGACTTAAGAATAAGTAACAAACTGCTCTGATTTAAAAGTTGTTTAGCTTTATTTTATTTTATTCAGTAGAATATCATATTTCTCAGCGATGTAGTATTTCTTTAAAAAAGTTGAAATATTAATATTCTAAGATCTAAGTACATATTGCATGTCTTTTATGTCTGATACTACCATGCGAAATCAACTTTAGTGTTATCGCTATCTCCTGAATAATTATTCAAGACCTACTTGAAAGAAGTATATGTGATCGTCCGAAAAGGCGTAAGTTATAATTTATTTATATTGCTTATATAATGGACGCAAATAGTAGAATGATTGTTACGATGCGATATTATCTGTTTGTATCTCAAACTTAATTAACGAGTATGTGGAATAGTTATGTTGGAGGATAACATAGTACACTAATGTACAAATGAGAAATTCGAATTTTCGTTGTGGATATGCGGAAGCCTTGGGCACTCGGAAACATACGAACAATTTGGTGGGAGGAAACACTGAAGAAATATTATAATGTACTTTAGTTCCAAAATATTTGCTGTATTATTTGTAAAATAATATGAAAACAGCATTGAATTTACATGAAATAGATTTATTTGTATGTATTTTTTATTTATATATCTGTCGTGAAGACATGCGTATTAGTAATTACAATACGTAGCATTGATTCTCGGCGAAGTGTTTTTAAAAATATTCCTTCGCGTAGTACTGCAGTAGGAGTATGTAGTGCGATTATCGTTCGACTGACTTTTTTGTGTAAACGTGGTTTGATAAACTAATTCCTCTGCCTGTAAACGTGGTTTGTTTCCTGAACCAAAACTTAATTCGCGGTGTCGTTTATTTAAAAGTACATTTGTCATCGTTAGTGAGTATTACCTCCGCGTTTTGGCAACTTTGAAGAATGCGAGCGCCAGATTTATTGCATCTCCCCACCTCCTGTCGACAGTGTACTAGTTTTATAATATTAAAATAATACGACTCAATTCATCAATAAACACTGTATTTAGAAAAAAACCTCTGACAAATAACATGTTGCTGGTCATCATCAGACGTTCCATACAAGTAACTGTTGTTTTCTTCTACTTACAGTGCCTGTTAAATGAATACGGTCTTTTAATTTTACTATTAATAACTAATTTTAATAGATCATCATTTGTACTAGTCTTATATCAGTGTAGCGTAACTTTTACTTTCTCTCATTTAGAGATCAATTTTATTTGTCAATTCGTATTACGAGTCATAATGAATTATACTGTTTAGTAATTTGAATCGCAAATGGATGAATGAGATCGCGAAATTCATTAAACCTCTCAACAAAATTTGTTGACACATCTGTTGCTTTTGTCACTTAGTTTCGAGTATGTGAGGTTGTGAATGTCTTAAAATATCAGTTCTGTGAGTGTGAAAGATCTCGTAGTACACAAGTTTAGTTTTGTATGATATTCTTTACTGTAATTTGTTATACGCGAATTTAGTAATTTGGCAATTGTGAATATTGAACAAAAGGATTAATCTTGAGTGGAAACCAATTCGAGAAACAACTGTACAACACCAGAAAACCTTTTAATACCGATGAGCCAATAATAAAACTGACTCCAGCCTCTTCAAAAGAGGAAGTTCAATAACCTCTCAGACTGCAAGACTCCGCGCCGTTTCTCGTTTTCACTTTTCTCTCGTCGAGTTTCTAATTTCCGCCTGCCCCCCCCCTTCCGCTCTTCTCCTACCATTTAGTTGAAGTATAGTTGATTCAACCTGCGGAGAGTAATACATAAGTCAGTGTGGCTCAGTGGGTGGAGTGTTGAGTTGCTGGCTGGATGGCTCGGGTTCGATCCCTAGCGGGGTGGAACAACCAGACCGACTCCCAGACCTACTCAGCCTCCTGTAAAATGAGTACCAGTGTCTTTTCTGGGGGTGAAACCGGCCGGAGCTAGACGCTGGTCACATCTCCTCCTCCTAGTGCCGAGACCAAAAAATTGCGGAGCTCTACCCTCCGCAACCCATTGGGCACCTTCGGGGCCTATTATGTGACAGTTGAGAGCAGAATTAGCTGTTTCTATTAATTTACTCGTCATATTCTTCAGTCATCACTCATGCCATTCAGAAGAAATGCTGGTATTTCCTGGCTGATATGAGAGAATAATTGCGGATGTTTACAAAACATAAAAAGTCAGACATTTTGAAAGTTTTTAGTGAAGTTAGTACAGACGAATATCGTAGTGGTGGACTAATAGGTCATGGTCTATTTTAATGGTAGGTAACAAAACTACTATTAACGGAAATACTGTTGTTTATAGCTAAATTTTTGTTTATTTACCAAAGCCTTTTATATTACAGCTGTCGGAAGATAGTTATATTTCATTTTACTTTTTGTAGAAGAAATGGAATAGCAAAATATGTTTCTACATTTTAGAAGTATATTTTATGAATGCTTAAGACGACGAACGTATATAATTTACGAAATAGATATGCATTACTCTCTATTATAACAATCATAGGATTATAACCCATTTGAAATTTTTGGTGAAAAAGTTGTATATTATTCTAATGCTGTTAGAAAAATAAAATACTTTTAAAATGAAATTAATAGATTTTACTCGGAAAATCATATAATTGAATATAAACGTCAGATAATCGGATAAACAGAATAGTAGTTGCCGTAACTATACGTTCAACAGTACAATATATCACAATTGTTGCACAAATCGGAGCGGTAACTCCGAGTTTAACAAATCTGATTTGTACATGTTTTGTCTAATCTCGAGATTCTTATAGTTCTACGTAAAGAGGAATCGTAGAGAACTTGTAGGTAAGTTTTATATTCAGTGTTATCACTGTAAGATAGAATAACAGGCTTAAACGAAATCATTAAAAAATTGCTTTTATTATAACTTTTTTTATGATGTTTTGAAATTAATATAAGTAGGGATCATTCTTAGGATGTGGTCCAGGACCCTTGTTTCATCGAGGACATTCAACACTTACGATTTTTTAAAGTAAATGTTTGTAAAACGAGATTCCGGAAATTGGATATACTCGTATTCCTGTATTTCCCAACATCTCCAGTGATCTACTTTCTGATTCTCATTCGTTAAGTATTTCTCATCAGATGCGTGGGAAAACTTATCTCTGTTAAGAGTTATGTCGAAGAAATCCTGCTATGTTATTCTCCATGTATGCATTCAGAACATGTGATCAAAATGCAGTTGAACCCTCTTAAACCGACTCGGATCAACCAGCGTACCCCGGCGAACAATTTTTATTTTCTCTCTCTTTCAGCTTATAATAGCTGGCAGGTAGTCACTAAACATTGTTTGACTGGCCTTTGCTGGGAAGCTCCTAGAAAGTAAATCGGGGTGACGCAACGTTAGATGTGCAATATGTTTGTGTTTGTGGTGTGCAGAATGGGGAGGAGTTCGCCAGTTTGATTCCCCTCAGGCGTTCGAGTTGGTTTTTTATGATACAATTTTTTGTGCTCATTTATGTACGTACATACAGTACAATAGAAAGAGTTTTAATGACGTCTCATTTGCTGGTTTCTTTGTGATAAACTCATGAAATTGTAGGCTCTTTTTGAACGAAAATCGAATTTTACCAGGAATCTAGGATTAACCGGCCATGCGGGTAACCGGCCTTAGTCTCGGTTCCGATCAGACCGGTTAAGAGGGGTTCTATTGTACATTTATTTATAAGAAAAACCTGGAAATATCGATTCCCTGTGATTTAATAAGAAACACACGGTTAGCGATAGTGCAGTATTAGCGTTTTTCCTCGCAATTTCTTCTGCTGAGCGAAAGATTTTCTGTTACATTCAAGTAAAATTTAAATAAGATTTTCAACTAGATTTCACCTCATCCACTAACCACTATTGGCTCAATGTTTTACTTTAATCAATCCGATTCGTATCGAATTCCTTGGTCAAGTTCTATTACACAATGTTGAAAGAACTTTTTTGTTACACTGAATCGTACTGTTTAAGATTCCTCGCGATATCAAAAAATTGTAGTCCTCGTAATTTTTCGGCTATACATCACATTTTGATCCCATCTTGAGTCAACCCAACTGCCATGATGAGCAACATGAACGGAAATTTAAACAAAGAAACATAACATGATCAAAAAGACAGAATTCATGTAGAAGGTAGCACTAGCGTAGGTAGAAGTAATTCACTAACATGTCTTAAATCGGCATAAATAAATAGAATAACATGTACTTATTGTGATTTCTACTTGAAAAACATACTTGAACGGCCATTAAAATGAAAAATTTCCAGTTATAATTGATGGTGAAATACATTGCGTTTGATGGAGAAAACTTTTATTTACAAAATAAGACAAACTTGTAAATGTGACGAATGTTTACGATTTGTAGAAAATTTTCCGTAGTACTTTTACATAACTTTTGTCTATAGGTCACCGGACATCTGAGAAAGATAATTTAGTTTTTCCGAAGTGAGATGCGTAAATCACGAAACCGTTGCGCTCGGCCGCCATGTTCTTGTGCGTTTGAAACGAGTCAAGCAACTTCTTGAATATTATTTGTACTATAGTACTAACTGATAGACAGAAATTAAATCATGTCTTTTCATTATTATTATTATTATTATTATTATTATTATTATTCGTATTGTTGTGTTTTAAAATTATTTTTATTATAATAAGAAAAGAATTATACATCTCAATAATTTGACTAACTTGGAGTGCTGGTCCCACCTTAATAACATGAAAATTTACAATTTCTACCATACGTGAACAATAATATCAATAAAATGTTCCTAAAATACACATTGTTAATTAATCGTATTTTTGTACTTTTTCTCATACTCTTAACAGGAATGTTTATGGTATGTTAATTTGTAGATTCATTCTCGAAACGACTCAAATGTTCAGTGATTCAAAAGGCCAAAACGAACCTAAGAATAGTTTTCAGCACAAATCCTTGCTCTAAGATTTTAGTAGAATTTAAAAGAATTGAGTAGAACTTGAA
>NNCF01126527.1:316511-328788 GCA_002313205.1 Laupala kohalensis
CTTCCACCTTTCCTTTCCTACATCGTTGTCCTCGTTCTCTTGCTTTCCTATAATATTCTCATTCGTGCCGCACACCGCAAACTCGCACTTTGTCACAAATTCTTCAAAGTCGTTGTAGTTACTTTCGTTTCCAATATATTTTTCCCAGTTCTTGATTCCAAATACGCCTTCTTCTTATTCTTCTGGAACCACTTCTCTCGCTCTTCCCCGTTTATTATGCAGTCATACATAATGTGTTCCATACTGTCTCCTCCTTTGGCACTCACACACTGATGGTCTTTGATATTTTCTTCCATAAAGATACTTATTCATATCTCCATGCCTCGTCAAAATCTCGAGCATACTTCCATTCGGAGCATCGTCTATTCTTATTC
This sequence comes from Laupala kohalensis, assembly GCA_002313205.1. NCBI lineage: Eukaryota > Metazoa > Arthropoda > Insecta > Orthoptera > Trigonidiidae > Laupala > Laupala kohalensis. The sequence goes on from NNCF01126527.1 coordinate 316,886, forward strand.
ACAAACTCTACCAGTTTAATAAGTTTCCATAGATCCCTTCCTTCTGTCCCATGTTTCCATCGGATCTGTCGACAATCCCCTAATTTCCTAGTTATCAGATTCTTCTACCGTTTAGTTGTCTGTCCAATTATAACTCCATCCACTTCTACCTCCTTCTCAATACTTACTGGGTATATCAACGCCATTTTATTTTATCACTCTAGTAAGAATGTGACCATACTAAAATGTTATATTTGTTTTCTTTGCTCTCAGGGACACGAGTTTAAGCTCGACGGCTGAAGTGACATCTCGCTACCACTTCGCAGCGCACATGGGCCAGTTGATTGCCGGTGTGGATGGCACCGGCTGCCACAACTTCTACCCACAATGCCCGTTTCCGGGCACTCACGTCATGTCCATGATGAAGCGGGTTAAGATCCGGTAGTACAGAAATTGTCGCAGCATCACGGCGTGTTTGGCTCTCTTCTCCGACCGACCACCGATCCAACTATTCAAGATATTCAAGACATATACGAATCGATTTTGAAGTATGTTTTTATTGGTTCCCAAACGTTTTAATTGTGTAGATGTTTTATAACATGAAATAATTTTGTGAAACGCTCGATGTTTAATGATTTTTTGCTTGAACGAATTTTTGGTGACATGTGACAAATTTTATTTGTTGATTTGGGTAAGTGATACTTTGTGTGTTCGTGAATGAAGACGTTAATTTTGCTTTTTCATTCGGGAGAAACTGACATGAAACGAAGCTGACTGATATGGAATGAAGCTGATTTTGTTGACTGATTTTTGAGTGCCAAGATAGTTTTTACGAAACATAAATATTCCTGTATTTGTGTCTATCGTTTTTGCCTTAGTTGTGTCCCTGGTTTGGTAGAAAATTGTATTTCTTCCGAAGATCTGAAACCTATGGTCGGGTGAAATTTGTATTGTATATGGGATGGTTTTAAATCCCGAATACTTGTCTATTTCTAGATACCTTCTGCATTGAAACACGAAATGCTCTCTGTCTTTCATACAAAGTGAGTATAGATAGCAAAGTGAGTATAATTTGTACTTAAAAAATTTGTACCAGCTGTTGAGGGACGGTTAGTGTCTGGAATCACATTGAAATTGAGCTATTGATCTCTCATTTGAAGGAAATAGTTCCTACAAGCAAGAACACGTAAAGCTAGAAAATGTATGCTAGTGTTTTCTGGATGAAAGTTGATCTTATACACGGAGCACATGTTATTACAGGCCATAAATGTTTGGCTAAGAATTTACCAGTATTCACAGATGTGATAAAGTATCGACACAAATGACATAACATGTATATTTTGTTATCGAGTTGTTATATGATGCCGGTTGTGCAAAGTGTGTGATAAAGTGAAAAAGCAAAGACTTTGTTCAGAGTTGCTTGCTAATAATTTGTTATATTGTCGCATTCTACCTGCGAGATGTGAAATGCAAAAAACTCATTAATCTAAGTTTACAATCAATTTTTGAACGCAAACTGAAGAATGTGTAAAAAGAGATCCGTCAAAATATTTTTAATGATACTCATTAAATTTCTTACAGAATTGTATTTATTACTATGAGATAAGTGAGTACCAGTTTCCCATCCTTTCAATTCTACTTCTCAATCTACCGTGAAGAAAGAATGTTTCTGATATCACGAGTGCTGATCTCTCATCTGCAAGTTACGGCTATTGGGATTTTTGTTCATTTACGAGCTTACATGGGTAAATGCCTCACGGTATTAAGTAGAGGCTCGAGAAATATGTTAATTGAACCCCCCCCTTATTCCTGGATCAATGTGGGTGGACATTTTATCCACAAAAAAACACCCTTGATTTTTAGGGGTGAATGATTTCCGTTGTACGAGAAATACCTTCATTAATGATATCATCGTGAAACCAGAATTTCTGGTGGAAGATACGAAAATCTCCCTACAACATGGTGATCCATCAACACCGAACCTGAATCACCAATTGTGATGGATCATTTACTGGCCTACGTATCGTATGCCCCCTGCGCAACGTATTCCCTGGTGAACATTTCTTAGTGTGTGTGAGAGAAATGTGAACAAGGCGAGAAGTCACACTTCCGAGAACATACAGAAATGTAAATTGATATATCGAATTGAGAGCGAAGTGAGTGTGTGTTGCAATGGTGTCACCCAGGTAGGTAAAGAATTCCTGAGAAAGGGCTCTAATGACCTCGATGTTGGCGAGCCCTAAAACCCCGATTTGGAAAACGAATTCCTCGATGTAGTGTTTTTATTTCTCCAAACGTGTTGCGATTGTGACATTCTAGCTTGCTTACGTTCTGTATAGTAGGAGAGCAGTTTGACACTCCTCTTGTTCGAACTGAATAAATAAATGAATTCTTTCTTAATCCATGCTTAAAAGTACAAATTCAATTACAGGTTTTTTTTTCAACGAAATACAAACTTTAACTTACTTTACATATTTCTTGGATCGATAAAGTTTACATCCCGAGGATATAATCATGTTTGGAACGGTATGCAATTTTTTTGTTCTCCCTAAAATATAGTACGAACTACGCGAGTGCTTTTCACATGTCTTCATCCATTACAGGTGAACGTATCTGCAGTCCCTTCCTCCTCCTCTTCCTCCTCCAACATCTCATTCACTTTCAAAATCTTTCCCCTGAATATGGCGAAGTATGGGAGTAGGCCTTACGGTGTCGCCGTTTAATGAAGAAGACATAAAAAATACACGCATATGCATTGCGTTTTGGGATTCCCAAAGCGTGTAGATCGGCGCCCTGGCTCATCGCAACATATTACCGTGTCTGGGCACATTCAAATAGAATGTAGGTGTTTCTAGCAGTTAAGACCTGTACAGAAACTTTTTTTTTCTTCATTGGCTCATGCTTAACGTTTTATCTTTGTTGTTATACTAGAGCTCTAAAAATATAGGCATACGTAACCAACTTTTTTTTTTGTTCCATAGTGATGAATTCACTGTATTGTGAACATTGCGCTAAACTTGCTCATTGCTAGTTTAATGTTAAATTATTAAAAAAATTATCATTTTTGATTGCAGAGAGATGAAATGGATTTTCTTTGTATTGTGAATATTACATCCTATTAGTAGGAAACCAATACTCTGGAAAAATAGGACTTGTCTTCGTATGTTCGTTTGACGTCGTCACCTTCTATGTTTACTGCAAGAACAAACTCATTTTTATTCTTCATTTTAATAGTAGTATAAAACAAATGATCGTAATATTAAAACGCATGTTATTCATAGTCAACATACATTTGTTTAATTGCAGTTCGGAACATAAACTTACTTTATTTACATATGTTTCGAGGTAATTATATCTTTTATAGGTACCTAACGTCTGCACAATAAGAACCGTGATATTAAATAGACGAACACTTAAGATCTTCAAGTTATACGCTAGGAATTTGCAATAATAAACAAATATTCCGAAACGCGATGATAACGGTTGTAACTTTAAACGTCAATCTGTCAGTGTGATACAAAAATGGCGTCGTGCGTGTGCCCCCCTCTATGGAACCTTAGTTACACTATAATGTGAATAGTAGCAGTGTGTGAAATATGTAAAGCAAGCTGTTGATGAAATTAGGGGTGCAAAATGATCTGCATTACAGGATTTCATCGGGAGTGCAAGAGGTGGGAGTCTGATGTCTGGGCGATCAGCTCCATTAGTGCGCTGTCAAAGGCGTACTCAATGTTATGTTCATCGAATAGGATAAATATTCAGTCTCATAAGAAATTGCAGTAATCTCGCTGTAACATACTAACAATAATTATAAAGTTTTTATTCGGAGCCTCAAATAATTTACAGGGGAGAGTTGTGAGGAGTACAATCGATCTAGCATGTTTTTCCATCTATTTTCCTTGGTGTTCCGTAAAGCACTTTGAGACGAGTGTAGGTGACGGAGTATAAAAAGCAACTAAACACAAATTAAATAAATGAAAGAAACGAAACGTTTCGAATTTTTAGCTCTGGTGAGTTATTAGTCTCCTTGAAGAAAACTTATTTGGTTATTTGCTTCAAAAATTGAAGTATTTGTGTTTCGTAAGTCAATCAATTTAAGACGTGAGCAAGTACTTCATTATTTTTCCTTCCAAGAATGATTTTTATGTGGAAGTTCGGGAATTCGAAGAATTGCAATATTTTAACACATCATACTAAAACTTCTTCTTTTTTACAAACAATTTTTACGGAGTTCTTCGATCTATTGATAAAAATGTAACTTCTGAAGAACTCTTAAATAAGTGTAAGATTACGGGGATGACTCAGAAGCCTAGGGGCACTAGTGACTTTTTTTTATTTAGAAAAATTGAGGTATTTACAGAAACTTGCAAAAATGCATGAAAATTTGTTTTTGGGATGCGCCTGAAGTAGACATATTGTTCATTATCTCTGGTTTGTGATGCATGAAAAACGTTTTGGCCCAAGGGAATGATTGTTTCTCTGTCTGGGGCAGCGTTCAGCATTTTTTTAAAATTTAATCTTTGAGGTAAAAGCGGTAGTATTTATAAAAATAATTAAATTATGAAAATGGTGAGACTTGTGTATTGGAGATATATTTTCTAAAAAAGTAGTCTGCATCAAGTGCGTTCGAGCAAATAACATACATTAAGATAATTTATCTTTAATCAGTTCAAGAAGATAAGGAGAGTTGGGAGAAATATCAGTGTAGTTGGTTTTACGAAACTCTTCTGTTGATTAAGTGATCACACAATAACAATTTTGTATAGGAGTGAAGTTAAATACTGGCAGCATTAAGTTATGCTACAGTTAAGTTTTTTACGTTGAAATGAAACGACACAATTTTTAACACTGTATTTGCACTACTTAAATAAATTTATGGTATATTACACGTTTTTACCATGTATATTGGTCGATTTAATGTATAGAAATGTTATTAACACGATTTTAAATATCATTAACAAAATAAATCGTTTTAATTAGTGTGATTTCAGTTCTGCAAATCACGTTATAACTGCTGCCAATCGTATCGTTTGACAGATGCCGTGAAACCAAAGCAGAATATATTAGTTGCCGAAGAGGAGAATTCATGAATATCCCACCAGATGCGAGGGCTGAGTAATGACGTCATGCGGGCGGGCGGTCGGGGTGGGGGGTTGGGGGGTTAAGGTGTGTTCAGACATGCCCTTTGCTTGTTTGCGGTCGGTTGGTGCCCAACGGTTGAGGGTAAGCTTCTGCGCTAACACACTAAAGGGACCCATTGCACTGACCACAGCTTATGTATAACTGCCTCAATGCATTTCGCTCGCTCGAGTCGCGTTTGGAGAGGTGTCCTTCTCATAACCCTTCACCAACCGTTAAGTAGCTCGGAGGTAAAATTAATCGTAATGTCTCAGAACTACGAGTAACAATTAGGTGGTATGATAGAGCACATTATAGAAACTAAAAGTCAGTAAGGTATACATGTTCGGAAATGTCTCAGTAAGGAGATAAAATGCCACAAAGCAGAGTAAGAATACGAGAGAAAAATGTGTTAGTATTCTGCCAAATTTCGAAAGTAAATATATGTCCTGCACTAAAAAGTTGAAAAGATACCATTATCATTATTCATGTTTGTTGTTTTGTAATATTACTACTTAATTGCCTTATTTATTTTGTTGAGTGCAGAAAATTGATGAAGTAGTTTTGTTATTCGAAAATGTCTTTGAGGTCACCGGTTATCAGGGGATTGACTTGAATTCGCAATCCCCTAAGAAAACTTGAGTGTTTTTAGAGAATCTTTTCTAGGTGTATGATCTATTTTTTTACTCTCCCATCAGAGCTTATAGTTAAATTATACCCGTTCATGCATTGGCTAAATAACGTCGCGTAATAATAATTGTTTATAATAATAATATTTGGTTATAAATATAATAGTTATAATTATAACATTATTATTATTGATATTATGCAAGAGAAGTAAATCCAGGCATTAAATTTACCCAAGGACATTTACACAGATCTTCAGAAAGCCATCATTATTGCAACATCCCACTTAGTTAAAAAGTTCTTATCTTCTTTAGAAACAAGAAAAGGAACGATCTTCTTTAGAAACAAGAGAAGGAACGGACACTTACTTGGCCACTAGGCCCGTGCCTTATTACCAATCAGCATTTACTGAGAAAAAAGTCAATAATAATAATAATATAAACACGGACGCTATTTCTTCATGAAGGGGACACTAATAATTTTTTTTCTGAAATTAACAGGGATATCAGATAGAGATTTTACGTTTAGGTCGTAAATGTAACAAGTATATACTCGCTAACGTTTCGAAATGATATGGATTTTCCTAAGTTTGTATTCCCTTCAGTTATTCATTCCCTGCTATTCCTACATACAGCAACTAAACACCACCTAAACACATGACACCACGCTAGGTAATCAACTACTTGTGACGTATGATAGTACAAGCACTGAGGAAGATAAAAAACGTTGCAATTTTTTTTATTAACATTTCAATCTTCGTCAAAAAACATAAACTCATCAAAGCTGCAGCGGCTGATTTAGACATAGGCAATTGGCTGGGGGCGAAAGAATTTGAGTACGCCAATAGAGAAATGGAAAAATTATGAAATTTCGAGAAAAAAAATTATTTCTAAATGTGTTGATTTTTTAATGTTCTCTAAACAAGATTTTAGTTGGATCAGCAAAGATTCTCTACGAATTTAAACTAAGTTCTGTGTGTCTTTAGATAGGTTTATTGTAGGTTATTTTAAATATATTGTTCGTACTACTTTGTACCTTAAAATAATAAATAAGAATAACAAATAAAAATGTATAATTATTACTTTGTTTATATTATATAAATAATACATAAATATTTAAAATATATGTGTAAAATCTGCTCTCAAAAGACGCTACATATAATACTGCTTGGGGGCGTGAAATGTTTAAGTCCGCCTCTGATTATTTATCTGCATCGACTTAATTGAATGTAATGGCTAGACTTGTGTGTGTCAAGATCTGTGTTTATTTACAAATTCTGTGTACACTTCTGTTGACACAAATCGATTTTAAAATATAGTAGAGCCTGAATTCATCAATGAAAATTCAGGCTCTTTTCAGTTTCAAATCTTGACATTTTCTTTGTTGATTGGCAATGTTCTTTACCCAAAAGTTATTTTATTTTTTAAGGTAATTTTTTGATCGTTCTAGTCACATTAGTTATAATAAAAAATATATTCTTCTGAAAAAGAAACTATCCAGAAAAAATCGGATAAATTGGTTTTTCGCTATCTACAACACTGGAGTAATGTTGTAATCATTATTACAGGAATTTACATTAGAAGCGAAAGTTCTGAGGGGTATGTGAGCGTGATTCATCTGTGTGCGATGTTCTTTATAGAGCTCGCCATTCAGTTAGTTCACGATTTCTCCGCTAGATTACGCTAGTGATTAAAACAAAACCATCGCGGCAACTGCGAAAATGTTTTCTTTCTTATTCGTGCAACATTGAGTAGTCTCAAACTTTGAAACCTATTCTAGCCTATTAGTTTTGAAAAAGAAAAAGAAACTCGAGGTAACTACTTTAGTGAGGGAACTACTTAAATTATCTGAATTTAAGTACTTGTCAAACTTTAGTGAGGGAACTACTTAAATTATCTGAATTTTACCCAACAGTTTGAATGTAAGGATTTCCTTCTCAATATGAAAATTAATTAAATTATTTCAAATTGGCGTTACATCGGACCAGTTGAAGATAAAATAGTAAATATGCATATAAATTCAATTGAAATTTCGTGTTGTTTTACTTTTTAAGGGACTTATGTAAAAAATACAAATTTGACGAAAATGTGAGGTAAAGAAGACTGTTTTTGTAGGTTTTTCTGTATTTTTTATATATCCACCCACGAGACCCTTTAATTTATAAAAAAAATGTTTAACTCACATTTTCTTCATAATAGAAAAAATGGTTAAATGCATTAATTTAGCTGAGAGTACAGTTCTTGCGACGACCAATCGTTTTCGAGATATTAGCGAGAAAGAAACGAAAAAGTACAGAGTTCAATCTCTAAGTGGAACAGCAAGAATCGGGGACTTTTATTATGTTTACATCCTAACTCCTCCAAAACACATTTCCGAAGAAAAAAATCCCACCGTCTTCCATGTGCTCTATTCTCCCTTCGTTGACTGGACCAATCAGTTCGTGGAAACGGTTCGTGGTCCTACGTCTGCGCTACTCCAGCTATTTCAACCAATTCAAAACTCAGAATATTGCACATGATATTAAAGCGAAGATATTGCTCCACAAGTTTTGTTTCGAGTAGTGTAGCAATATGGACTATTTTTCATAATATATGGGCACTTGAAGGAAAATCAAAAATTTTGAATCCACGTTCTTGAATCATAAATGCTAATTTACCGAAAATTGGTTAGACTCGCCGAAAATACTTATTGGAAGTGAATTGAAGAGTTTCCAAATAAAGAAAATAAAATGTAGCATGGATCTGTTGCATGATTCATTACGGAGATATAACTCTTAAAAAATATTCTCTAAATTTCAGACATTTCCCTCAAGTATTTCAATTTTGGAAACTCGGATCGATGGGGAACTCTCATTATTTAATAGTCGCAGTATGTACAACAAATTGCAAAAGAGAAATTTCTCTATGCTCCGAAGATATAATTTGTATGTCTAGTACTGAATGCGACGCTATACACTGCAATTCGTTGTGCCACTAACAAAGGTTTTACTCTATTAACTAAACATCTACGATGTAAAAATAACACGTGCCATAATCGCGAAATATTTAATGAACTTATGCTTTGGGTCATTCATGGTCTTAATTCATGCAATATTGTTGGTAAATTATGATTAATTTATAAAAAATATTATTTTATAAATATTTATATGTTTAACAGGAGAGTGTGCAGATTCCTGATGATATATTTCCTTGAAATAAATAATTTTTGACTCACGATGGACGAATACCATGTATTGTTGTATTGTTACCCGACAACTACTCTTCATTAAAGATCTCTTGAAAATATAGCACATATTGTTTGTTTTAAATATTTGTGTAATTTTCTTACGTTTCTAAATATCGGGAAGAACGTAACCTAATTTTTGTCTTCTCGATCCATTGCGCCTTTCTCGACCTTAACTGCCGGAGTACCGCTAAGCGCTCAAGGTTGTTCTATATCCTCGGACGAGTGAGAACCGGTTGCATGTTGGCGGACGTTCCTAATGAACAATCCGTGGAAAAAGCATCACCACACATACACTTATTAACGAATGCTCCAAATCTGCTAGTCACATCGAACTATTTTTTCTCGTTTGATAGTGGAATGGAATCCCGAAGAATATTAAATTTTGGTATCGACTGGAAAATCATGTTCAAATTAAATATCAAACACAACATCAGAACAATTGAACATGATATTTGCAATGTATTTTTTTTTCCACATACGAGCCGTATGTTTGGAGTGACGTCCATATGACGACATTTTCTAAAACTTCAAAATCTGTGCAAAATATGTTGTATTTAACTGCATAATCTATCCAATTCTTTAAATTTAAGTAACACTTATTACCACATTCAATTCTCATATTATTTAAAAAACTTCTATCTACATTAAGTGATCTTGTTTTACAAATTCTATTGCAATTAACACCCACTGTATCATTGGTCCGTTAAAGGTCGTAAATCTTTAATTCTTTATTTAATTTCATTAATAATGGACGTTAGTTGTATTAGACCAATTTATGTGGATGAAAGTTTTTTAAACAATATTGGAAGTGGTGATGTACGTTACTTAAATTTAAAGCATTGGATGCATTATTCCGTTAAATACAAAACGTGTCAAAATTATGCAGTTAAATACAAAAAATTGAGATTTGAAATTTGGAGAAAAATGTTTTCATATGGACGCCACTATAAAGATATAGCACGTATGTTGAAAGGAATATATTGTAAATATCATGTTCAATTGTTCTGTTAAGTTTCTTATTATAATTTGAACCAACTTCAACACAAAGTAGAAAAGTTATTAATTTAAATCACAAAATATATACTGTTCGTCCACTAAAAGTCGTAAGATTTAAATCATTTGCTTTCATTATATAATGTACGTTAATTGTAATAAAATCATATTAAAATTACACTAGTGGACTTGGGTGAAGCTTTTGTAGTCATGGACACATGAAAACACCAATTACTAGACCCACTACACCGTGAAAGCAGTAAAATATATATACATTTGTTATACAGTATATAATTTTTAAGGTAAATAAACGTGATAAACTTTGGGCCAGGTGAATGGTGACGAACCGGTTATCGAATCCAGGATTTCTGCTTGGATCGCAGGGTTGTTGACCCGTACACCACCCATTCGCTTTCCACAGTTGTACACCATTTCTATACACGCCTAACCCCTGTCTCTTATANACGCCTAACCCCGGAGGCGTGGAGCAACAAGTCGACCAAATTGTAAAAGACTCTGTAACACATTTTTACAACATTCTATCGCAACAAACGTTTCGGTCAATAACATTTGCAACTCAATCCTTCAATCGAGATGTAGCAAATATTTGTTTATAACTCCCTTTGCCAATATATATTGATTTGAGTATACTCACTAGACCAGTACCAGTTTTGATTTGAGTTTACTCACTAGACTCGCCGTAATTTTAATAACCGAGATCGGGCAGCGATTAGATATGATACAGAGCGCTGTATCCGACCATTACAATTGTTAGTCTCGGTCAGTACAAACTGCGTATGACAACGTGGAGGACAAAAAACTAATTTACTATCCGGAAGCAAGCAAGGGACCATCCCATCAATTCCAATCAAGGGCCCTAAGGCAGAGGCGGATTCAAAAATTTCAGCAAAAGTTCCTAGATAAGATAAAAAGTTAGCTGCGAGTTATAATACATATATAATGTCAATATGTTTGTAATTTAACGCAAATATGTTTGTAAATTTACATGTACAAGTTATTATCGAACTATAGATTATTCTGAGTATAGTGTTTAAAAATCATAAGAGTTGAAAAAACACTAAATTCACGATTTATTGTTACAATAAACACGCCCCTAGACAAAGCCTAGAGAACCTGTATAAGAAATCCGCCTCTACCCGAAGGAAAAACGGAGAAAAACCCGGGCCAGGATGGGGCTACAGAATTTATGTACACAACCGTGCCAAAGTTGAGTACACATAAAACTAAATTAATATGAGCCATAAGACAACACAATCATGCAAGAAAATAGTTTTTGAAATTGTTATAAGTTATTTAAAAAGTACTACAGCAATGGCGTGATAAAGTACAAGACGAATTTAACTTTTATTAAAATCAATAAATTCTTTTACAGTGTAGAAGCACTGGTGCAGGAGGTAGTTTTTAACCGCGGATTTGAAGATATTCAATTTCATAATGTCTTTTATATTCTTGGGCAGGGAATTATATAGAACGATTCCCGAATGATAAGGTCCTTTTTGGCAAAGAGTGGTTGACACTCTAGGGCGATGAATATTATTCCTATTGCGAGTATTGTGTTCGTGAACGAGACTGTTTCGTATAAAGCAAGGGTGGTGCTTCAGTAATTCGGACTTAACAAACAAGACCGTTTCATAAATATAAATGCAGGGAAGTGTTAAGATATTTAATTCCTTGAATAAAGGTTTACAAGAGTTTCCGGGGTGAGATTCACAAATTAACCGAACTATCCTCTTCTGAATTGTGAAAGTTTCAATACTCTGACCGGAATTACCCCAGAAGGTAATGCCGTAACGTAAATGGGAGTAAACGTTTGCAAAATAAACGCAACGGGAAATACGTGGACTAACTGCGTTAACTAAGATTCGGAATGCGTAACACAAATTGCTTAATTGGGAATTAAGATTGTCAATGTGACAATTCCATTTGAGGTTGTCTTGAAT
>NNCF01126527.1:342517-375609 GCA_002313205.1 Laupala kohalensis
TGTGTGTGTGTGTTTAAATCTACATGTTATATATGGTTTCATGTTATATGTGACACATATGCTTACATATAAATGGTTCTATCTTTCACTTAAGAGATGTTAATAAATTATTCAGTTCGAAAAATACTGCATCTTAAAAAAAAATCAATTATCCATTTCACGAGTAGACTTGCATCGTAATTATTAATCTCTGCTAAAATCTTGTTGTAGTGAAATTATTAGTTGTTAAAACAAATATAGTTAATGTAGATGTCTCTATTTATCGAGAATTTCGCTCCGTAAAATTATAATGCATTTATATTCACAAAATCTTTCTGCTATTGTAAAATTGGTTTATTCCCCTAAAACATCTTCACTGAAATAATATTGAAAATGCTGAAGTTAAATAGCATTTTAATGTTTCCTGTTCTGAATTGAAAATGAAGAAATAAAAACTATTCAGCAGAAAAATATTATGTTGTGACTGGCACAACGTTTCTGAATTTATTCGAAATGGTTTTATGAGAGTACTTTTATTGATATAAATCTCGGAGAAACAAAACTTAGCTCAATGACGCACTTCTTGCCAAAATAATATTTGGTTTTAATTTTGAATTTTCTTAAGCAAAATTCTATCAATATATCTAATTAAGAATGAAATCGTCCATGGTTGCTAAATGTTGTAAACATATTGTTCTATAGTACTGAATTAACTCATCATTGTAAGCTGGTTTTCAAATATCATTAATGTTGTGAAATAATATCAAGTTTCAAAAACACATTATAGACATGTGTACTCTGCCTCGAACCAATGACTCTTCACTATTTTGTCCCACATCTATCCCATTCATATTCATAAGTTTGGTGAAGGTAAAGATGCATCTCAGGTGTTATTCTAGTTTTCATAGACGTCGCGTGTTGCGCTAGTAGAGGCGGGTCCATGCAAGATGGCGTGACGTTGCTTGTGTTTCGCCATTGCTTCATATAATAGCCTTGGTAGATGGTGCTTTCTCGCATTCGCACTATACGAGACACACACATATGAGTAGGTGTGTTTCATGTGTAAAATTGCTGTCGCGGTTGCCTGCTCGGATATTAAGTTATCCTGCAAATACGTATCTTCAATATTGGATATTATTTATAACCTGCTTGCATTCGTCTTTATTGAGTGAAGAACATTGATCATTATTTAATATTAAACTATTTCTTAGAAGGAAAAAAATATCACGATTTGCAATATGATCTGAAAGAAATGGGGATTAATTTTAATGCATTTTTCATGACATGACAATGTGGGTGATGAAGTTCCAATTCTAGCCCCAGCGGTGGCGCAGGTGGTAGTGTTGTCGCTTATCACCAAGTTCGATTCCCGATGGGACCAGAAAATTTGTAGTTTTTCACATTAATGTCCCAGTTCATATAGCTGTGACTACTGAAAAGCAAACCTTCCTTCCTCTATCCAGCTCTTCCTAGTATCAATAACTCTAACTATTACTTACTACTTCTGCTAACCCGTCCTCGTAGGCCTAGTTGTTGGTAAACCCAGCTAAGCGGTCCACCTGCTACATTAACCTACCACCCAACTCCTACCTCCTATCGCTCCATGTAGATAATCTTTAATACCACGCTACATTTCCCATTTACAAATACAACAATAGAAGAATTCGTGTTAATACGAACTTCCCTATTTAGTGAAAATTTTATTTAGAGAAAAATCAGGTGGATAAATAACTCTCGAAATGTTTTTAAATTTTCTGAACAAAACCAGTATTTGGACCTATTATCTAGGAATATGAGAAACAGCTGTATCAAACCTCAATTAGTTTATTCGTTAATGAGTTCTTCTCAGAGAAATACATCAACACCGAATAATTAATACAACACTTTCAGTGAGTGATATGAAAACATTGGCAACACTGTTGCAGAAAGTTTTCATAATCTTGAGTAAACAAAAAGAAATGCACCGGCAGATGTAGATACAAGAGATCTCGATAATAAAAATCATTGCAGCATGTCAAAATGCGCCAATTAGCAAGAGAAGGCGTTTTTTTCTAAAAATTTCTCTTGATCTAATGATAAAGTAAACAATTCATGTTTCGAATACATTGAGTATATTTCATTATTATTTCATAGTCCTGAAAATCTAGGTTAATTATTCCCACAATTATTAGTTAATTCGTTTGTTTTGATTTTGCTGGTTCCATTATTTATGATGTTTTATTATTTATTAGCGTATTTTTATATAGGATCTGTAGGCTCTTTCCAAGAGATGGCGTCTATTGAAATAATAAATCTCGAATTTAGAGTTATTTTAATAGTTACGATTTATAAACAATATTTTCCGAATAATCTATAGTTTGATAAAATTCGCATTTCTGAAATAATTTTTTTGGTTTTATTGAATTCATTTTTTGTATTCTGTTAATAACACGTATCGAACAATTCTTATTCTTAGAGTGTTGAAATGTTGTAATAAATCTGCCTGAGCCTTAGGACCCTTGATTGGAATTAATGGGATGGTCCCTTGCTTACTTCTTGAGAGTAAATTAGTTCATCGTCCTCCACGTGGTCATACGCAGTTTGTAACTTCTTTTTTGACAATATTTTTTAAAATTTTATCGCAGAATTAATCCTTCATGAATCATCATTGTCTTATGCTATAAACGTTATACACCCTACACTCTTCATTAATTCAGTGACATAGTTATGTCTTCGTTGTCCAAACCGTATGGTGGTAAATTCTCCATTTCTTATTTCAAATACGTAATTTATTTCTTATTTATTTGTTTGAATTCTTGCTCACCCGACATCTCTCCAATTTTGGTTCAGATCAGGATGTCTAAGAACCAAATTATTTACAAACGTACATAAAATACTCGCACATATGAGCTACTGACTGAACTGCCAGAGTTCGATCCCCGGTGTCGAATGGGATTTTTCCTCATTCATTAACGTCCAGACTTACTCAGCCTACTGGAAAATGAGTACCGGGTCTATATTGAGGTCAAACCAGCGGGAGTGAGAACCGGAGGTTACATATCCTCGTCCTTGTGCGAAGCTCAAGAGATTGCGGAACTCTAATCTTCGTGAATCAAATCGGCACATCCTCGAACATATTGTGGAACAGTTTGATATTTACCTCGAAAATTCGTATTAAAACACGGTTTTATGTTTTCCTTTCACTACAGGTGTTGCCGTGGTATCGCATTCGTTTAATAGCGATTTCAATCCCCACCCACGCACACACAGCGTTTACGGTAGACATATATCACACACTGTAGTTTTCTTCGGTTGGTAAATAATAATAAGTCCTCTCGTTTAGAAGAGATGTGGTACAAGGTAACAAACATACCCACCGTGACTTTCATTTATGTTACGATAGAACAAGTATATCCAACTCTGTGGTGAATGAAGGAGATGCAGAGATGCTTCAAACATCAACAATGTAGTAATTGCTTATTTCCAATTTGTGTAGGCTACGGTTCTGTACTCATAACTCTTTAATGTTGACATAAATTTTCGCTCCCTAACCCAAATCTGATTTTTTCATCAGCTTTTTCGATATTATTGATGGGATTTCTTAAACATATTGGTGATTTAAGAACATATCCTTTGTGACTACTTTGTGATTTAGTTTTCTATATTTTCTTTGTACATACTGTGTTTGAATTGCTAAAATTGATTGCATCGAAGTTGAGATTACAGTAAATGTATAATTGCGAATATGATAAATTTTTATCAAATAAATCATGAGGATGAACAGCACCTCAGTATTTAGCATTTAGAAAATTAGTTTGGGTATTTTGTTAATATGGAAAAATTTAGAAACATTAAAACTAGTATTTTTTTTAATTCTCGGCTACCCATAAACATTTTTAAAATGATTTTTCTCAATTGAGTATTTATATTCGTCAGTACAAAATAAAATTATGTTCTTTAGTAGCTTCTACATATACCGAGACAATAGTTTCCCATATGGATTGTTTGTTATGACAATACATATAATTACTCTGTACTGTCACATTAACTGAATCACAACGTGGCTCGCAAAAGGTTGTATTTCTATGGCCAGGAATGAAAACGCTCGTAATAAACTCTTTGTTTCCGTGCAGTTTTGGAGATGAATAACACGTTTGTTTCATAACAATTCATTACACCAACATATATCCTCCGTAAGCATATTACGTATACCAGTGTAGCCATAAACACAATTGGTGGTGAGTCCAACGAGGTAAAGATATAATCATGACAGAATACTATACTGAAGCGTCACAACTAAAAACGTTTCCATTTAATATAATTGTTTGTGGTAGCTTTATCTATGAATAAACTAATAATTTACTGTCGTAAATGTGTAAGGGACCATTGCACCAATTCCAAACTACAGCTCAAAGGCAATGGGGAATTTAATATTTCAGTGCTCCTTGCAAAATTGTGACGTACGTCCCCTGTCTAAAAGGCAACGCGCTATACAATCCTGGCAAACCAGTCAGGACCCTCACATGGATATTCTTGCGTTAATAATTATTATAACAAAAGTAACTTATATATAGTGGTTTCTCAAATCTTTTTCTTTATATGGACACAGTGAAACAACCATTACTTTTTATATTATTATACATATGACCTATTAATACTCAAGTTGATGATATGTGTATTTCGTAACATAGTGGTTAACAATGTTGTTACATTGTGATGGCAAGATACTTTGTGTAAGTGTTTCGCTTCGAAACGCGCACAAGAAATTTCTTCATTATTGGAATAGATAGCTTAACATTTGGATAAACGTGGATAAGGTGAAGAATTAAAAAATTAATTTATATCGTATTTCTCAAAAAATTATGAAATTAGTAGTGTAATGCTTTTATTTATGTTTTGACTATAATGATTTTTGTATCATATTTGAAACCTGTAAGTGTGTAACGATTTCGATTAGTTATCGATGCTCTGTAGTTAGTCAGTGGGTCTTGTAATATATAACTACAGGTGTCTGTATGTTTGAACAGTATTTTAAACTATATCATTTGATGGATATTTATCAAACTTGACGAAATTGAGTGAGACAGTCAAACGAGACTACTATGTTTTAAATGAGGATTATGAAGGAAATAACATTTCATTGAGCATGGGTGTCGGTAAGGGAGGAAAGTAGATGGGAGATATCAATTTTATTTGGTTTGTAGTTCTATAATTACTATGTTTTAATTTACTATAATTACTTTTTTATATTCATCAGATATTATTCCCGCAATTCTATTTATTTGCTGACATTCCTTTACCAAACTTTGTTATACTGGAAAGCGCTCGGGAATAGGCCGATTCAAACCCCTGGATGAGACTGGTGGTTTAGCTACACATATGTATAATAATACTTTTGAAATAACTGGACAACGCTGGACATCTTTCGAGAGAAACTAATAAGTAAATGAACTTTGTCTAAAAAGCAGTGGGAAACTGCGTATAACTACATGGGCGGCAATAAACTACGTTACAGGAAACAAGCAAGGGACCATCCCATCAATTCCTATCAACGGCCCAATGACAGTGGCGAATTCAATATTTACAAAAAAAGCTATTTAATAAATACGTACTGTTATGCATTCCCAAAGAAGGGTGGGTATTATGTGTTTAAAAAATTCGAGATTAATAATAACAAACTTTTGATGACAGTCCCCCTTATTTGGTAATCCGCCCCTACAGCCGGAAAACCCTGACCAGGATAGAGACGATAGATGTTTGTGACAATCCACCTCTTGTTGGGAAGTGATCTTGACAAGATCAAATCAGTTCACGCTAACAATGTTCTCTAGGAAAGCTTACTTTTTAAAGAAAATGAAATCCCATTTCTCGAGTGTTTTGTATTATTTCTATTATCAAGTGGGATCTTTCTCTTCGTTCTTGTTATGCTAATGAATCCGTTTTCTACTTTACTACAATGATTATTCACTTTTATTCATGACACGGAAACAAAGAAAAGAAGTTTGTTTTTGTCTCAGATTGTAATAAATTTATTGTCAAAAAACCAGTACAAACTGCGTATGACCACTTGGAGGACAATAAACTAATTTACTCTCCGGAAGCAAGCAAGGGACCATCCCATCAAGGACCCTAAGGCAGAGGGGGATTCAAAATTTCAGCAAAAATTCCGAGATAAGATGAAAAGTTAGCTGCGAGTTATAATACTAGTAGAATGTCAATATGTTTGTAATTTAACGCAAAAAAAATTCATGTACAAATTATTATCGAACTATAGATTATTCTGAGTGTAGTGTTTAAAAGACATAAGAATTGAAAGAACACTAAATTCACGATTTAGTATTACAATGAACGCACCCCAAGACAAAGCCTAGAGAACCTGTTTAAGAAATCCGCCTCTCCCGAAGGAACAACGGAGAAAAACCCGGGCCAGAATGAGGCTACAGAATTAATGTACACAACCGTGCCAAAGTTGAGTACATATAAAACTAAATTAATATGAGCCATAAGACAACACAATCATGCAAGAATATAGTTTTTGAAATTGTTATTGTTATTTAAAAAGTACTACATCAATGGCGTGATAAAGTACAACTCGGATTTAACGTTTATTAAAATCAATAAATTATTTTTCAGTGTAGAAGCATGAGGTAGCTTTCAACCGCGGATTTGAGAGATTCAATTTCATAATATCTTTTATATTCTTGGGCAGGGAATTATATAGAACGATACCCGAATGATGCGGTCATTTTTGGCAAAGAGTGGTTGACACTCTAGCCGATGAATTTTATTCCTATTGCGAGTATTGTGTTCGGGAATGAGAATGTATCGTATGAAGCAAGTGTGTCACTTCAGTAATTCGGTCCTAACAAACACGACCGTTTCATAAATATAAATGCAGGGAAGTGTTAAGGTATTTAATTCCTTGAATAAAGGTTTACAAGAGTTTCGGGGGTGAGATTTACAAATTATCCGAACTATCCTCTTCTGAATTCTGAAAGTTTGAATACTCTGACCGGAATTACCCCAGAAGGTAATGCCGTAACGTAAATGGGAGTAAACGTTTGCAAAATATACGCAACGGGAAATACGTGGACTAACTGCGTTAACTAAGTTTCGGAATGCGTAACACAATTTGCTTAATTGGGAATTAAGATTGTCAACGTGACAATTCCATTTGAGGTTGTCTTGAATATGGAGACCTAAGAATTTTGTATTCGTAACAGTTTTTAATTGTGTTCCGTTTAAAGAAAGAGAAACATGGGGTAAAGATTTTGTATTACTATTGTGAAATGACATAGACACTGTTTTGTCAGTGTTTAAAATGAGACGATTTGCATGGAACCAAATCGAAAGTTTAGACCAAACTTTGTGAGCATTGGCGTGTTTACATAGTAAATTAGTGTCATCAGCAAATATAACCATTTTGCAATCTGATGTGGATGATGACATATCGTTCACATACAATAAAAACAGTACAGGGCCGAGAATTGAATCTTGGGGTACTCCGCAAGTAAGTGGCTTTGTTTCTGAATGACAACGCTGAAGTATTTTATTTTTATTATAGGATATTTCTACCTGTTGATATCTATCTTTTAAATAAGAAGTTAGCCATTGATGTGGAAGTTCACGAATGGCTAAAGAATGCTGGATAGGAGAATTTTGTGATCGATGACACCGAATGCTTTAGATAAATCAAAAAAAAATATTCTGAGGATCTTCTCCGTGATCAAGAGATATGGTAACATCGTTTAAGAAAGAAAATATGGTGCTTGTAGTGGAAAAGTATTTCCTAAATCTGTGTTGATCGTCAGAGAGAATGTTAGTTTTTGATAAAAAATCTAGAAGACGCCATAGAACAATTTTTTTAGGATTTTTGAGAAACTGGGTAGCAGAGATATTGGTCAATAATTTCCAATATTAATTTTTTTTTATTATTTAAAGGTTTCACTTTAGCTCTCTTAAATATGTTAGGAAACACCCCTTCCGATAAAGAACTATTAAAAATATTTATGAATATATTTAATATAGCGTTGGACGAAAATTTAACAATAAACTCGGGTATATCTGTATACCTGTTGAAAATTTGTTTTTTAACTTGAAAATTGTCTTGGTGGAGTTGGAATTTCATAGAAATAATGGAAAGATACAGCACCCTCCATACAATAATTTGAATTATATGCGAGTTTTAAAGTTATTTTAAAATTGTGAACTAACTTATACCGCATGTGAATTATATTCCACATTCTTGCTTGAAAATATTCGAAAGCTATCCCCAGATAAGTAAGATCGGATTTGTATGAATTATACGCTCTTATACCATCATCACAATTTCGTATGTTAATCTTCAAAAGAAATATTGTCCGTAATTAAATTGAATGATTTGATTATATTCTAATTATAATAATCTAATTATTATCGGATTTTTTTAGTAGAACATATGATTCAAGCCAACAATTGTGTTATTTTTCTTCACTTGCATTATAATACAACTATTGTGTTATTTTTCAGGATGCTATTCTATAACTGTTCATGGCTGAATGTTTTCACTTCTTCACTGGTTTAAAATCCACTGTAGTCCTATCCCATTTTCTCCCATTTGTTTTGCTGTTTGAGTCCTTTGATTCTTAAGGAAGTACGTATTGTGGTGTGATAAACAATCTCTGCATAATTCCGTAATGCTTCTAAACGTATCCTGAAATATTGTTCTTTAAATCAAAACATCTCACAGTCCCGTATGTCAATGTCTTTTCACTTTCAGGAAACCATATTCCTTTTTATTTTGTCAAAATACAATGGAGTAGATCGTTATACCAGAACTTGTCTGTCTGTTCGCAGCGTTCAGCTTGCAAGCTCGCGATGCGCGTGCGTGCCAAGCCGCTATTTGCTGCGCTATTGTTGCTCAGCGCATGCGCACAAGAGCTGGAAGCTCAAGATGGTGGCGGATTCCAATTGCCTGTGCAGCTCATCGGTTTCCCTGTCATCATCATGGCAGTGCGGCTTTCCAACTTCATGAAGAAGCTTGCGTACGCTGTCAGCCCCAGTGAGTGATTGGAACATTTTATTTGGAACACGCATGAAAAAAAGTGAATTGATAGTCGAGAGTGTTTTGGGGTAGACTATAGTTGAAATAAGGAAAAAAGGTCTTGGAGCTTAGGAACTGAGTGAGTAGCTCGTGAATATTCGAAGACTTAAGAATCCGGTATTGCTACTTCGAGTAGTTAGTCAACGGATGTACTTTGGAAGCTAGAAAATACACATCGCAACATGTGGTGATAGAGAAAGGTGACAATTGCACCTTTTTCAACTGTCCGACTTAGTTTGGTCCTGCCCTTCAAATGTCTTCCTCGCATGAAACCACTATCTTGCTATATTCCACAATTTATGATACCATATTAATTCTGCTAGTGTGAGAAAACGATTTAATGTTGGGTAATCACGAGATTTCGACCGTAGTAACGCCGCTGACTCAGTGTTTTGTTAAAACCGAACGTACATAGTGAATGACGCATTGTTACCCCGATAGGCTTTTTCTCTAGTAGTAACTATTACTGTTTTGGATGTCAGATCGATGTTAAAGTTGATCAAGCGGCTTAATTGGCTGATCGAAGAATCCCCCTAGCTTATGGTACTCTATTTGAAAGTTATCTCCACGAAAAACCAGGGACGATTTTGTCTTTCCTGTGTATTCAAGGGTGAAAATCAAGGTCTTGTTGGGAATATCTTAATCTTGGTAATTCCAATGAGTTATCTCTATAACCATTCTCAATCAAACACTCTTTTCAATTATAAAATGAACGTTAAATAATGAAATCATCTTGCGTCATGCGAAAAAGCTCTATGATTTGTTTCTTTGTAGCGATCATACAGAACGAATTGTGTGTTAACATGTGTGTATCACGTAACCTAAATTCCGAAACAAGTTTTTCAGACGAATTGTCGCGGATGCAGTTCGCGAAATAATCTGCTTCCCATAAGGACCGAGAGAACCTCACACGAGTGTTCACGCCAGGGAAAGTTCACGGAATATCTCAAGAAACGCTAATGAGATCAAATGTTGCGCGCGAAGATTCTGTTCCGAGTGGGAAAATTCGGATAGTCGACACAAAGAAGCCGTGCACGAGAAAAAGGTAGGAGGTGCTTGGTAGGAGGATTTGAGATTTAAACATGGGAAATTATTTGAATGTAATTTTAAGAAATAGTTCCCAAAAAATTGATGCGAGGGATTTAACAAGTTTGACGTGGACGATCACTGGTGTAAATTATATTAGTGTTGTAGCCAGTGCCAAAATACCTGTTTCATCAGGTGCTTTTGGATTAATAGATGATACCAGATGATACCATAAAAGTAGTGAAAGCGTGCACACCTATTAAAATAATTATAGCGGTTTGAAAGCACTTACACTAAATTAATTACATGTTTAAAGGTTGCTAGCTCAGAGAAACCATCGAATATTTGTAGGAAGTTCACTTTGCAATTTTAACATATTTTTCGTGAAAACTCAATTTTTTAATTCCTTTCCAATACGATAGGCAACGGTAACTTCTCTCGGATAATAGATTTATTACTTACATTGTTTATATCCATTAGGTAATAAAGAGTAAGATTTGACAAATTTGTAGATTTTTTAAAAATTTTCAATGATCATGCGAAACATATTTTATCTATTAGTGGTATTCGTTCCACTTTAAAAATTCTATTAAACAGTTCAGCTGATGAAAACTGCTTAAAACTCTGTCATCCGGCTTGAACTTTCTTTTGCCTTTGTTATTACATTTGTTTTAGATGTTTGACCTGCTGTAATGAGTGAAGTATCAAATACCTTGTTAGGAGAAAGAGGGAACACCTATCAAATGAATTTATAATGTCTGTGAAACCTCTGTTTGAATACATCTAATGATGTATGCTCCAATTGGATTATGTGAAATACCACGATAAAGAAGTACAAAGCAAGTGCCTCATACAGGTCCAGACATTTTAAAACTCAGAGAAATAATTTTGACACAAAATTGATTTCTGATATGAGTATTATTTAAACGTAAGCGTAGTTTATAAGGAATTCCTATTCGATGTGGGAAGCAGTTGATCCAGTTTTCTTCGAGTAGAGCGAATTACAATAAAAATACAAAAAAAAAACTGTTTCAAACAAAATTTATATTTTTTTCTCATTCGAAAGAAAAATCTGCATTATAAGATTAGGGTTCCCATTTAATCTTTCGAATTTTATACCCTGTTTATCTGTCCCCCGTACCGTTTTGGGGAAGTTCTCATCACCATCTAATACCGAAAATAAAAAAATAAAAAATAAATGAAAAGAAAGTGGACGAGTGGAACATCTGGTAGAGTTGTCTTTAAATCAACATGGTATTAAATGATTAAATTGTTCACATCGATCAAAATGTATATTTTATCACATAATTTAGTGATTTTCATTTTCATCGGCTTGGTTCCTTACTGAACGCTGGCAGCTGATTCGACGACTCTTGTCCAACCGGGCGACCATGTAACCTGCATGCCAGACAGAGCAACAGGGCGTGGTCCTACACGATCCCGGAGACTGCGGACTAAAAATTGCTCAGCCTCTTTTGAATGAGCCTTAGGAAAGGTTCATGTGAATTATAGCTTCGAAGTCTCGTATTACCTATTTCCATGCCAAAATAAGGAGCACGCCGAAAATTAGGGACAAAAATGTTTTACTGATATTACGTTAACTGTTACTCCTTGAGAAATAATTGAAACAATAAATAGCTTTTTGAGACAGGAGTTTATCATTGGTTTAAGTGTGATACGCATAAATTTTGGTATACGTACCCTGAGTGTTAACAATTAGTCTGAATAATGAAACAAGAGAGGTATTTAATGGAATGTAAAGAAAACCTTACACATGAAACTATAACTCCACGAACTCTATATATTGTGTTTATTATTTACATTTCATAAGTAAAAAGACAACATTCGTTGTATCATATTCCGCATTCTGTCTCGCAACTTGATATGCGCATTGTTAAAAACGACTTTTGTGGACGTATAGACCCCTTACCATAATTTATTTTGGAAGATGGAGACTTACTTCTCACCAAAAACTTCATGATGTTAAGTTTAAAATCATTTAAAAAAATATTTTAAATTTCTTTATTTATTTCTCATATATAATTTTTTAATAAATATAAAAAACATATAAGTAAATGGTAAATACGTTTATTACATTTTAATATGAAAACTATATTTCACGGAATTAATATTTTGTACACCATATCAAATGCTTCTTTGTACATCATGTCAAATACAACTGATGAGTCATTTTTGATGAACGATGAAATTAACCACGTATTTCATTCATGGAGAAACGCCATGCACTGTTCCGTTGACTCCGGTCGCACGACACTACGGTGCGATGCCTGGGTGCGGTCGATTGTGTTGGGCAGTGAGAGAAAAAGCCGACCAACTGTTGACGCCATCGGCCTTCCGCCACAGGAGAACGGCGCAATGCAAGGACACGGCCGGCGACGGGGAAGCATTTGTGTTCGATCGACCACTCGCATCGATGGATTGAATTGACCTGAGAGAGAATTGGTCGATTAAATGGGGGAGGAAAATAAAAAGACCATGGGGGTTGAGTGAATCAAACTAACCATGGGTTGTAGATAGAGAGGTTCACCAAGTATGGGTGGAATTAGGATCTACTGATCAATTATAACGATCAGAGGATAGTCGATACTTCGGAAATAATCGAGAAAAGTGAGTCGAACAAGATGAAATATATATTTTTCTTCATTTGCCTTGACTGATCTCAGTATACTTGTTTATGTAGCAAAGCAATACAAGGATATAATACTATTTCTAACATTATTTGCGCTAGGCGAAATAATGTGTGTATGTGTGGGGAGAGAGAGGGACACCAGGATAGCTTTGAACAAGAAAATATAGCCAACAGTAGATTAGGAAGGCCAAATATCGGCCGTACTGTTCTTTGACGACGATAGTACTCACGATCAAAAAGTAAACAGAAATTTTAAATTTTATAACTTTAGGGAAACAAAAATTTTTTTCTATAGTTATTGACTTCATTCTAGAATTGATGAGGGCAACTGTGAACTTAATCAGATCACAAAAGCGGGTCTTGCAGGTTATGATTTGAATATTGCAATTTTTTTCGCACACGAGTACAGAAAGTAGATATCAAATAAAATGAACAATTAGTGATCTGGACATCACACTATACAGAGCAAGAAATATCTTGACACGGACAATAACAAATAATTCCGTGGGAATTTAAAAAAATTAGGAAACCCAATAGTTTCAGAAGCGTGTATGTAAAACGAGGGGTTTTGCTTCGACCTCCAAATGATGCGTGATGAATAAAATTGTGATTCATTCTTTTGAAGTCCTCGTTAGACGTTGTAGTGTATCAAAAGGCGAAATGTGGAGCAGAGTCTGTAGTCCACCCACGCACTGCTTCACCCATGTGATGTGTGTAGCTGCGGGCGAGTGCGTGTCATGCATCAGAAGACACCGGTTGCGTCACCGCGAAAGGAAGAAGAATTATCACATAGCGCATCGATCGAGGAATGTTCGTGTGTTACTCTCCTTCAACACCGTTAGAAATAAATAGACTTCCGCTTTGTGCAACTACCGTGTTAAAAATATAACATCCCTAATTTGAGTCCAAATACAGTAAGGACTCGAATCTGAATCGTACCCGGAGTAGAAAAGGAATCAAACACAGCGTCAGATTTTCCTTTTGCTTCTTAATGCACACATTATTTCTTCGATCAACGAACCTATTTCACGTACTTTAATGTGACACCATTTAATGAGCATGAACTGCGAAGTTGAGTTTTGATTTGCAAAAATGACGCACGTTTTTACAATACAAAAGAATAAATCATATTACTTACCATCATGGGGACACTCCGGTTCTGCCCCCGTTATTCCCTTTTTCGGCGGTGGGCGTAGTTTAGTTTCTTTCTGAGTCCTATGTACTTCAGACTTCGTAATTTAAATATTTTTCCTAGGATAATTTCTCGTGAGATTCGATCTTAGATGATATCAAAGTTTTCAGAGTCATCTTACTTTTGTATTTTGTGGTGTAGTCATGGTTGGTGTTAGAACTGTATAGACATGTCTTTCTATGTAAATATGCAACCCGTATTAAGGCAAAATAAGTTGCTATGAGCAGTCCATTTTCGTCTGCTTAGTAATACCATAAAATTAATAAATATCGATCAATTAAAGCAGATAATTAATTATCACACCAATCGAATTATATCTAGTGGAAATACATCAAGGTTCCACTAATCACAATATAAAATACTTAAGAACGTATAGAAAACTTTAAAATATTAAAGTCATAACGTACCGGTACACGTTGGTACCATTATCAAGTGAATTAAAACACTACAAACGAAAACTCTAGTCAAACTTAAGTATGAATGTGGAATATAAATTTACACATTGATTCGTTAATGAATGAATTGCTCTTTTTGGATTGAGGTTTAAAATGATATTTAAAAATTAAGAGTTTAATATGCTCTCTACTGCCCCTATCCATTGAATAATGTGCTGTATAGCTTAAAAAATTACATTTCTCTGTGAAGTAATTTCTTCTTTCTTTTCACACTTTCAAAATTCAGAAAAAGGAACCTGAATATTTAAAAAAAAAACAGAATATTTCGAAACTCATGTTTTATAGATATGTTTAATAATAGGGTATGTTATAACAACTGGTTCTTATTTAGTAATTCTAGAAAAATTAAAAACATTTCTTGCTCTACATGGCTCCCTATGTTGTACTCTACTTGCACTTCATTTCCAAGTCTTTCCCACCTTCGCTCTACATCCGTTCCAGGCATTGCAAGCCGCTTCAGACACTCCACTGTTTTCCAAGGCCGTCTAGAGCAGTGGAAAGACCCTCGCGTTTTGCAAGCGTCTGAAGTCGCGTCGCTTCGAGTTAAGCGACAGCGGAGGTGGAAATATTTCTCAATCAACTACGCTTTCCCTGCGTCCCCACCTACGCCATACAGGCACTTCCTGCTGCACCAATCCTACCCTGTCAGAAAGCATTGCATAGTAATTCCTTGAAATGGAGTGAGGTTAAGAACTTCCAGAGAGATTAATATCAGTTCGAATTAAAGAATATGTAGAGGGAGATGACTTTTTAAGCTTGTCATTTCATATTTCCATATGAATTTTAGTATTTATTAACGTAATTATTTATAAAATGGTCTTGAAAATGTCATTATATTCAGAGTTGGAGGGTGAGGGGGCTCATATTTTTTTTGTAAAAGTTCTATTTAGTTTTGATGTAAAGGATTCTAATGACCTTAATGTTGGTGAGCACTAAAGCCCCAATTTAAAAAATCTGATGTTATATATACATCATTTAAGTTTCGTATTATTACATACATTCTACTAGACACGTATTGAATAAATTCATTCAATAAGTCTAATTCTAATATTATATCCTGAATTAATCAGGACAACCACAAGAGATATAATTTTTTTTTTAATTTTAAGAATAAACATAAGATGCAGAAGCGGGTGAAAAAGAAGACGGGAAATTTCCCTTTAATTCGAACCCTGATCAATATTGTTTAATTGTTTGACGCAGCCATGACTTCACACCCGACATACTATTAGTGAGAGATTGCCTGAATGATAATCCTGAACAGAAGTTTTTAGCTGAGGTAATTACTTGCCCACACTAGATATATGTCGGTGTGGTATCTTTGCAAACTAATATCTGTCCTTCCCAATGTAATGTGTCGTAACCACCCCACCCCCACCCCAATGGAGTTAAAAGTGATAATATATTTCGTGGTGTGAATCTTGACTTAAATAATCCAATATAAATAACTAACTAACGCGAAGAAAAGACAGTTTGTTAAGTAAGTTACTCACCAATGCTTTCTTTCTTGGATTGTTTATGTACATTTAGCAGATCTCTTATAGTATAAATGTAAAATCTCTTTAATATATTAGATTTACTAATTAATGTTAACGATAAACTTGAGTACTATCTCAATCCAAATGTACTTTCTCGTATATTTATTCTATAGAAACTTTCTTAAATCGTTAAAATTTTAGATCGCAAAATTTTGTGAGTTTGGGTGCTCCTTATACTGAGAACAAATACACTACCCGGGCGTCTGTCCGTCTTCGCGGAGGATTATGACTAAATAAATGTGTCAATTTTCCATTCTCTTGATGTCGACGTAAGTGCTCTAGAATTTGTGTAATTTTATAGGGTACTTATTATGAAGATCAATGCATATTTTTGTAAATACTCGAAAAGTCTCCAAATTTTTTCTTAAGGCACGGGTTCTAATGATTTTTCTCTTATATTAGAAAAGTAATTTCTATCAGAGTTACTTTTTAAATGTTTTAATGCATATTATGAGGTAAATGTTTCAATATAGCAGCAAATTATTCTATCTTATCGTAGGATGTTAATACTTCCCTCGTTTGGTGCTTAAATTAAGCGTAAAGATTTGATCAGTCTGAGAACTCACAATGGTTGTAAAAGAGTACCTGAGGCTTATCTTACATTAAATCTAAACGCAATTTTTTGTAAATTTAACATGAGAAGTGGCGGGTTATGAAACCAATTTTGACTTTCATGATTATCTCGTTTTATTTATGAATAAAATATTTGAAGGGGGTTTGGAATTTTCGAACGATTGAGAGAATAAATTCTCAGTTCATTTTATTTGTATTTCTATATTTTCACTTATGTTCTCTTACACTTGGTGATGATTTATATACTTCTCATATCTTACTTACTTTCTCATGCCTTCGTGAATCCTCAGAGTATTTTATTGGTTCGTGAGACAATCAAATCCTAGCTAAATGGCACCAAAGATTTCTCTTCCCCTACACTGCTTTCCTGACATTCTCTCTCTATCAGAAGATGACATCTCGACGTGTTTCTCTTTTTAAATCATGTAGGAAGAATGAGAGAAGCTCGAGAGATAAGGAACAGCGACTCTTCCATGAAGATACGAAAAATAATACACTGATGTCTATACAACTTGCCAATAAGCACTTCAACAATAAACATTAAATAGTAATATTTAGGGACATCAAGATAATTCAATATATAAGCTAGTTAATTTTTTCACGCCGTTCAATATATCCGGGGAATCTCCGATGAGAATGAAGTTATTTGCTGATTATGTGAAATTGAATTTGAATGCTGAAGTTCTTCACGTCTGTGAGAAATGGATGAATTACGAAATTCAGTATTGGTCCAGAGAGAAAATACGTCACTTTTCGCAACAAAAACAAAAAAAACAGAACGAATTGTATGACATCCGGTTAATTGTTTAATGTCAAGAGGTCCTTCTCAATTATGACGAGATCATGAGCGATAAGCAGTTCAATTCTATTTCTCATTGCGTCATCTTTTCATCACATCATTTCATTATTTTGTCTTGGAGCACAGAAATATCCAATCCGTCACTGGATTTGGATCCTTGATCGGAATTGGTGGGAGGATCCCTGCTGACTGTGGGAGAGCATATTAGTTTATTGCACCCCCACGTGCAAGCACGTAGCTTATATTTCTTTTTTGATAAAATATTATCATTTTATTTATTGTGGTATAACACTCCTAATCATGATAAATTCCTTTATATAAATATTGTTACAAACTTAATTTACTTTGCGAACCGATTGTGTTTTTTGTTTGTTTCTTTTCAATCCTATCTCGTAGGATTTCATTGAAAAATAGTTCTATCTTTTAATTTTGAAATGACTGAACCATAAGATTTCTTTTAATATGATTGTTTGCTGTTATGATTTTTATGCGGTTTTGATGTTATGCCATAAACACTACTTCATCTTGCTTTCTCGTAATTCGCAACCCATTCCTAAAATTCTGGATCACTGCCGATGTCTCTGCCGGTGCCAGAAGAGAAGAGAAAGTGAAGTTTCAGAACATTCTCCGGTCGCTACACGCTACTTGCAGTCATCTCCGTTGCTTCGGGGAAATTTGCGGAGACATGAAAACACGGTGAACGGAACATTGCGATCTTCTGCAAAACAAGATCACATTTCCTCTTATCATTTTGAAATGACTTAATAGGTACCAATGCTCGACAGTCAATGTTTACTGTTCTTCCGTTTCTGTTCATGACGTTTAAGAAGTTCACAATTTAAAAAAAAAGTGTTATTATATGGCGTGAAATAATGTTCGACAGCATGGAGCATACAATCTTTGATTCAAGAATTTAATGTTATTGAAATTCGGAGTTGAATTAAAAACAAGTTTCTCTGTTTCTTTCGTAGTCGAGACTTCCATTACTTTATTGTTTTAATATCTCATCCTCTTGAAATAAAGAAAAATAACAATATTAAAAATTTCCAAAATAAGTATGTTTGAGTCGTTTGATTCTTGCTATTGAATTCTCTCGTAGCGTTACGAGTTTGTTAGATCTCCAGCAAACTGGAATATCTTTGACAAATAAAGTAATACGTAAAAAGTTTCGCTTCCTCAATTTTTCAATAATATTAAGTAAACACATCTACCCTGCCCTCAAAATATTTGAAAATAACTTGAACTCAAGTCTCTAATCAGATTATATTGCCTCAATTTCTGTTGATTTTATACAATCAGATTTTGTGTCTATTTGTATTTTAATCACATTGTATATTGCTTATTGTGCATAAATACCATGATTCAATCATATGTAAATTTATTTACTGTGTATGATATATCATCCTTAATAAAAAATACAAAGTAACAAATTGGTAACGAGAAGCAATGGACACAACTCTTCCAATACTAATGAAGAACTTTCAGTTTCTAACCTGGTTAGACCCAACACCAAATTCAATTGGCCGAAACGTTAATAACAATTCCTGTTGTGGTGATATGAGCAAACAAATTTTAGTTTTGTCCCACTGTTCCAAGTGGGGGTGAAGAACCGAAGGTACACTACCGTGCACGAGGACGTAATATCCCATTGTGCGCGCTCGCGGCTACGAAAACGTAATTTCAAGAGAAAGAAATCGCAGGTCAATTGTACAGCGCCATGTCGTTGACTTTCTTCTGACAATAATGAAACTAGGTGTATGTGAGTTCGTCCTTAAGCGGATCCTTGTTGAAGCTTCTTTTTTTCTTTTCATTTTGATCCGTTCATTTTCAGGCGGGTATTTACTGATATTGAAAAACGATATCAGTAAATACCCGCTTAAAATGACTGAGAGAGTGAGATGAAGGATAAAATAATAAGAAATAATTACGAAGAGAGAATAAGCTGGCAACAATAGAACAAGAAAATTTGGAAGTTATTAACATAATTATGAATAGCTTCTCTCTCATGTTTCTGTATGCCATATATATTAGGCAAGTGTATCATGAATTTCTAAAATATATGGAACACAACTATGAAAAACCATGTCCGAAAAATTTGCGCTTTAAATTGTACTTCCCCGTATACTCCCCACATTGTCCCATGAGCTTCAGCATTTATTGGTATAAAGACGCTAAGGGTGCGAGCGCGAATGTTGGAGTTCGACATGCTCGCAGAGGAAGTACCCGAAATATCGCCCGAAAAGTCAAATAAAGAATTCCTATGCGAAGATTTTTGGAATCGTAGGACTAAATGATTGGAAAGAGTACTGAATAATGTTAGTTAGTATCATCTGAAATTCTATCTTCACCTGACCCGCAATAGCGGGATTTTGGGGAAGAAAAACGAGAATACATATAATTCGAGAACACGTCAAGAAAACTATTTATTGACTTCTATTTTTTTTCACTTTTTATTCTTTTCTTGAGAGCGTGGGAATGGGCGAAAGGAAGGAGGTATCTACTACCACATAACTTCAATTATATGGATCAATTGAGAACGGGCATGGGCAAGACAACCGAATATCCGGTTAATAGATTACTTTCAAAACGTTGTTTTTAAGGCAAAATCACTAAGAAATATATATTATTTCGTGCAAGAACGAAAACGAACACACGATATATAGTTACAAAAAATTAATGACATAATTGATGTAAAGTGGATATATTCAGCTCAGTACTGTAAACAAATAACAATGGTTTAATGGGCAGTAATATCTCATTCACAACAAATTTCCTTTAAATCTCCACTTTTTATCCCATCGATCCGGATAATAAACGATCCGGATGGTGGATGGGGTTCGGACAATTTGAGTTCTACTGCACAAGTATTTATCAGAGGTGGTTGTACCCTTGAGATGGTACCGTGTAGAACAGTTAGGAAATGAATCAAAGTTGTGACGTCACGTAGGTGACGAATATCAGGTTTTTCATTCTCGAATACTGAAAACTATTTTCTTAATAGTTCTTGTGTTACTTGTTTGAAGTATTCTACATATTATGTTTGGACACATGCGGAAACATGCCGGAAAATAACTGAACGAGTTGTATACTCTAGTGATAGCAAAACAAGACCAACACCAAAATAGAGTAGAAAAAACAAAACTATGATATCTAATAATATTGATCTTGGTCTTGTACATCGGGTCTTGGTCATGATCTTGGGTCTTGCTGGTCTTTGTATCGATCTTGTACGATTGGGTATAGTTCTCATTTTCTGTACGTACGACTCTTTGAGGTTAAATAATGATAATGAAAAGTTTTAATTAAAATCCCTTTTAAATTTGTTTTTACATACACATTTGGGTCATTCCAGCCATAATCGGCCTAAAATTTCCCTGACCAGTTCAGACTTTGCTAATAATTATTTTGATGGCTTAAAATATTGTATAAGTAAGAAAAAAATGTTTATTTGGTTTTTATTAAGCTGCTTTTGCTCAAATTACTATTAGTCGATTTTCTCTCAGCGTACAGAGCACAACGACCTAAGTTTTAAAAATCGTGAAAATTTCGATCAACCCGGCTTGGAATTGAAACCAACTTAATCTACTGATTGTAGACACTTTATTTTATAGAAAAAGTAACCTATAGTCACATAAAATGGCAACATAGTCTATAATTTCAACAAAAACGTTAAATTATTTTTTTCAAAATTATTTTTTTCAAATTCTCCATCTTAGAATTTAACGAAATTTTGGTAGTTTAAAGTAAGACTAATGAACTTCAATTACACCAAATTTTGACGTGGGAAATTCAAAACTTCCAAAGTTATAGTAATTTAAAATTAATTTTTTCATGTACGTATTTCCTTGTTAATACTTCACGATTTGAAAAACAACATGTGAATTAAAGAAACACTTTTATTTTTTTTAAATTTATTACTGAAAAGATATAAGATGAGTCCAGATTTAACTCCTCAAATTTCTTTCAAAAAATACTTCCGAGGTCACGCATACGCACTGTACGAGTATTTACAACTTTTGGCAACAGTTTGCAAGGTTTGGCAAGAGTGGCGCCCTTAGAAATATAAGGGAAAGTCAGCTGTGAGATTTTAGGTTATAGTGAAGTATCGCATGTGTTGTAATTGTAACAGGTGTTGATTTTACCATGGAATTACCTAGGAGTAACAGGTGGTGTTGTTACCACGAATTTACCTGGAGAATATGTTCATTAGGAAGTGACAATACTATGTGTTGTGCTAAAGATAATTTTAAACATGTGAATACATTTTCTGAGAGATCTTTATTTAATTAGTTAAAAAAGAAACTGCTGAAGAATTATAAACAATCTGTTCGAATCGTGAACATCGGTTTTTAAATTTTTATTCGGAAAAACAATTTAATTTTTGCAAAACGTTTGATAAAAATGTAAAAGAATCACTTAGGAGTATATCGAAGGAAACTGAGAAGTATCACCGTATATTTCCCATGATTTCGAAAAAAAAAATGTACAGTGTGTCGAAAACAACTTAATGATCGTTACATTTCTGACGAGGAGAGTGAAATAAATGTCACAGTAGCTTGTGACTCTCAACCTCCTACTCAACTTGATCCACCTCTCAATGATGCCTTCAAGATTCAACAATTTATATCTGAAGCGTCGGGATTATCTATTGCAAAATCAAATGATTCTCAACAATCTATTTATTTAACACAGCCTGGTTTATTAAAAGATCGATTCAATGAATCGTGAAACGTGATTAATATTGGTCGAATACAAATGAAATTATTGCACACTGCAAAATATAGCAAAAAATAAATAAAAACAAAGAATTCACATGCGTGAAAATAAAAAATTTAACTTTAAATTACTATAACTTTGGAAGTTGTGAATTTCCCACGCCAAAATTTGGTGTAATTGGAGTTCATTAACCTTACTTTAAATTACAAAAATTTCGTTAAATTCTAAAACGGGGAATTTGAAAAAAAAAATTGAAAAAAAATATTTTGACGTTTTTGTTGAAATTAAAGACTATGTTGCCATTTTATGTGTCTATAGGTTACTTTTTTCTATAAAATAAAGTGTCTACAATCAGTAGATTAAGTGGGTTTCAATTTCCAAGCCGGGTTGATCGAAATTTTCACGATTTTTTAAACTTAGGGCGTTGCGCTCTGTACGCTGAGAGAAAATCGACTAATAGCAATTTGAGCAAAAGCAGAGTAATGAAAACCTGATAAACATTTTTTCCTTACATGTACAATATTTTAAACCATCAAAATAATTAGTAGCAAAATCTGAATTGGTCGGGGAAATTTTAGGCCGAATATGCCTGGAATGACCCATTTATCTTTCGGAGAACAACAAAATTCAACATCACTGATCCACAATTCCAACCTCTACACGTGCACACCAGGCACTTCCTGCTTACCTACTGCATCAAATCTTTTGTTTAACTGAGAATGTATAAAATATATCCGAAACGTTGGCGAGTTGTGTTGCGTGTTTTTCTATATGACCTATTCCTCAAGATAAAACTCCTCCAAAAATTAAACGCTCCTAAAAGATGCGAGTGGATATTTGTAAGCATTTCCTTCACATCTAAAAACAACATATTTCTTCGATCTTTATATCTCTTCTTATCCATCAGTTTTTGTGTTCTTTCACATCAAGCTGACTCATCACGAATGTACTCGTGCACTCTTGAAAACGAAAAGTGCAACTTGTTCCCGGGAAACATTTTGTCATTTATTAAATAGCTTCCGAGAAAGTAAAGGAAGTGGATCTTTTCTTGACGTGTTTCCAAAACATGCGTGTGAAACATACAAATATAAGAACAGAATAGAAAGTGGAACCATGCAATTAAAACCGTCCTTTCTTTACATTCGACTTCATTTAAACACGGTAATTGTTTGTAATTGGCTGAAAATAAAATTACTTGGCAGTCTGAGATTGTGAGCTGTTTACAATATCTTCTGAGAGCAATGTTTTTCACATTATGTTGCATAAAAAAGACTCCTGAAGAATAAATTAATTCTTTACTTATGAAAACGAACTGTTTTGTTGTTTGAACTATGCTATCGAATACACAGCATTATCATTGTTTATTTTTGTGGAGCTTTACGGCTCGTCGACATCGTGGTCATTAGAGCCCTAAAATTCCGTACAGGTAGGGAAAATGCAGTTACGCACTAAGGAGACCCAACATGACTCTCCCCGCGTGTGGGACTCGCGGAATGACTCAACCATACCCACTAAAAACCCTCCTGAATTACAATATATCAAGAGGAAAATGAAAAATACCCTAACCCTAATAGCGTCGGGATCGAAAAGAACAAGAGGTGACCAAAGGAGGTCAGGAAAGAGAAAGGAAGGACCCTTAAACAAGTAAGTGGAAGTAATACCAGACTTAGCTCGGGACCCCGTGTTTGCCAAACACGTACTTACTGGATGTAAGTCTCCAGGGGGGTTATCATTGGTAGAAGGAGGGGTCTTAAATATAGTCCATATATTAAGTTTCTCTTTTAAAAAGTTTTAGTATAAGTACACAATATTATGGTAAAAATTTATGTGTAAACCTGAGGATGGAAATACTGGATCCGAAACTTTGGCGAGTTATATAGTGTTTTTTCTCTTTTGGCCTATTCCTCAAGATAATACTCCTAAAATACAAGCGGTCAAGAACGTTATTTTTGTTTGAAAAATTTATTCCAATAATATTTTATTTTTGAAATTGTTCACTCAAAAGTATTTTTAAAAGAACATATTTGAGTTCTCTGACCATGATTTGAAATATTTATTTTCGGAATCATATTTCTCGGGTCAAGTACGGATATTCACTCGAATATTATTTGCTATTTCAGTAATGATGAAAAACGAAAACACCTCTATTGTGTGAAATATTATCAAATTCTTTTGTCGTTTGCAAGAAAAATTCAGAAAAATATTTTCATGGATACTTGCAAATGTAATCTCCAATTAGTATAGGACAAAGTATTATACTTAATAAATATTAATAAATGAAAAAGAGGAGGTTAGAAAAAGGGAGAAATCATTTAATTATAATAATCCTATCACTCAAGGCGAATCGGTCTGGAAAGATTAATTTTACATAATATTCTCTGAACGATGAGTGTTAGGGTAGTGTCTCTGACTTGCGTTGAACTAATTCATCACTTGAAATTTTGTTTTGAATTCATCACTGTTTACATCTTTTTGGGAGTTAATTGAGTAAATAAGCAGAAAGATAAGAATCTACAAACACTTGCTTGTGAAAGATATAATGCATTCCGGAAAGAATACCTCCTCTTTCGCAATTGTCCTTCACAAACTAGTAGAGAGAAACAAGTAACTAAATTGTGGATGGGGTCAAAACTCCCTCGCCAAAGGGATTG
The DNA here is from genome assembly GCA_002313205.1 of Laupala kohalensis. Lineage (NCBI taxonomy): Eukaryota > Metazoa > Arthropoda > Insecta > Orthoptera > Trigonidiidae > Laupala > Laupala kohalensis. The sequence goes on from NNCF01126527.1 coordinate 367,158, forward strand.
GAATTAATTGTACACAACTCAATTACAATACAACATTTATTGATTATATCATGATTGAAGCTGCACAAATAATTTGTGATAAGGGAGTTTAAACGTACTAATGTGATATATTGTGTAGAAATTACTATTATATCTTAATTTTCGATAATAACAGAAGATGATTAAACACCACATGAAAAGTGAGATATTAGAATAATAAGATTGCAACCTTAAGTAACATATATTTGGAAGACAAAGCTTTTCGAGGACAGCAATAATATACAGGTGAAATTAGATGAACACATGGTGGGATGTCATGAGGTAAACAAAATGTACAGTATAATATCGAGTAATACTGCTTTCCCCACCACAAAATTGTATGATGAGGCTCGTTAGTTAAAAAAACGTGGCCTTCACGTGCTACATCAGGAAATTGAGACCATTCCCTATTATTAACTGCCCAGACGAAACCACTGTGTTGAACCTGCGACTCACTAATAAATATTTTTCAAGCACCAATATTCGTCAACACGAAATATCTTTAATACTTTTCATTTTGNATCTTTAATACTCTTCATTTTGTTTCGTTATTTAAATACAGTAATTCATTAAATCATGATGCATTAAACATTTTGATTTCGTTTGAGATTTTAATTTGGTTTGATTTTAGAGAAGTTTATTGTCTTGAATATTTTAACCACATTGGGTATTAACCGTATTTAAATAATTTTATTTGTACAGCAAACTACCTATAAGGCGAATGAAAGTATTAAAGGAATACATTTTTATCATTTACTTAAAAAGAAAAACAATCTAACAGTTGAATATAATTCCGAGTTTAAAACTTTCCATAGCATAAGGCTTCTATTCGCTAAAAGTGTTTTTAAAATTTCTCTTGTGAGGAGAAATTAGTATGTTGTGGATGATTCAATGATTGCGCAACACTTTATGATTTCCCTTGTCACTGACGTTATAAAAGCAAGCCTTTCTCGGAGTTTCATTCTGGACCTAGGAATGAAAGCAAATTAAAATTGGAACCAACCAGATCATGAGAAAACAGCGCGTAGTAGTTCCTTGTTACCTTCTTTCAATTACACATGAACGTCGAGGCGATACCGGTTAACTGCACTTTTTGTTTGGTCGACAGAAAATACTTATATAAGAATAAATTAGTTTATTGTCCTACGCGTGGACATACGCAGTTTGTATTGCTTTTTCGACAGTAAATTTATTTATGTATAAAATGTCTATTAAAATTTCCATTTTTCTCTTCTTGTTTTCGAGTAAATTGCAGTAAAGTTGCATGGGTTCCTACATAAACAACTCTCAAAAAGGTTTTTTATTTTAATTTTGGAGAACTTAACCAGTGAAATAAACAAATAAAATTGTCAAACACGACGAGAATTTATTGCGGAGAAGAACACAAAAATCAACAAAAACTGCAGAAAAATACGTTAAATCTAGTATGTGGCCACCATTTCTCAGTTTGTAGTGTGAGTCATTGATTCAGCTCGGCATGACGACCTGACGAATGTTATGAAATACTATATATTTTTTTTAAAGAAAACACCATTATCAAGTTGCCGAATGAAATGTGAACCTTCATGGACTAATATTTGTATGAGATCTTCTCAAAGTTTGATAGGGTCTTATGATTAGTGTCTCTGAAGGGTCTATCTTTTAATGTATTCTTGTGTAATTCTCATTGATATTGATATAAAAAACTATCATCAGTGCAAGAAATTTAGTATACAAAAAACAGAACGAAATTTGTCTTGCATTCCGAGTAATTAAAAAAGTCACGCAACAAAACGAAAAATTAGATAACGAGTCAAACTAAAGACCATTATTCAAATACAATGTTTCTACTTAAACGGTATAATTAATTATTCGCCGTTTTTTAATACACGATAATTTATTAATTTCTGTTATAATAATTATTTTGTTATGTTCGCATGACTAGGCCTGACTCGTTAACACGGCCTTAAAAGACGGTTATATTGCTTAGATGTTAGAAGATGCACGAAACGCTTAAACATTAATGAGCTTGCTTCTCGAAAAAGTCGGTCTTATTTCTAAATCAAAGAATTATTATTATTACATTATTTTGTTAATTATATTTGGTTTGCTGTGACTGGACAAATACCGAAATATTTGACCAAATATTAGTGGGTTATTTCTTTTGATTGTTATTCAAAACTTTAATTTATGTTCAGGAACGATTTGAATCATTTGTAACTGGCCTTTCTAAAGGACAGTCAGTACGTGATTTTATATACGTCTTATTCCACTGTATAAGATGGAAAATCAACGATTAACTTTGCCACATCTACAGTGTGACTTGCAATATTGGGTTTGGTAGCGGTACAAATATTTTGCGAAACACTCGCCTTGGGTTGGGTTTTCTCTTTCCTCTTCGAATCAAAGAAAATTTCTCATTTTGCTGTCGATAGCCTGTCTTCTTACAGAGAGTACATAATAAGATAACTTGGAACAAGCAGAAAATACATATTTGTAACACCCTGATAAAATTTGAAGCAATGAATACCACATATTAATATTTTTATATAATATATTTCACTTGAATGTAATAAATAAAAATTATCACATGAGTTATTTAGCAAATTTTTTTTTTGGGGGGGGGCCTTAGCTTTTGGGTTGGCTGATATCATATTAAAAGTAAATTGGGGGAATTAGACCGGAGTTAAAGATCAATGATATTATTAATTTATTATAAATAGGAAGTAACCCGGTGGCAGCTTGATTACAACAATTTAGTAGATTAACACTAATTAAAATACTGACAAAACACTACAAAGTACATTTATTAATATACAGAAAAAATATATAATGAAAATAGAGGTAAATATAAGAAAAGGAAGGAGCGGAGAAACGAAAGTAATAGAAATAGTTAAATGAAGAGAAATTAGAATTACATAATACATAACTCTTTGTAATGCTTCCTTCCCCAACACACTTCCTTAAAATCTATTCGGCACTACAATTTTTTACCTTATTATTTGTAACTTCATATATCCAACGCGGACATATGAATTTTATTTATAACTTCACCGCCATTATGCTTTCCTCGTAAATTCTACCTTTCACTTCAGGTATTAAGATAAGGCGTATTTATTTAAGAGAGAGAAAATATTAATATTGATTTAATTTTGATCGTCGTAAGTTATGATGACGTATATAGTATGTAGTTGCGCATCGTTGTATCCAGCGATGCTACTCTAGTGCTATGGAGAGGCCCCACGCGTTGCGGAGCCATTAAGGACTCGCATTGCTTCAGAGGTGTAGTAGTCACTTTCGATTTCTGTGGCAACAACTTAGTCCGTCAGATGACCAAATGAATAGGAGCAAAGCCAGAAATATATTTTATTTTCTGGTGAGGCGCAGTCGCGGACATCAGGCCAAGTATTTGTTAACCTTAACTTTAATGTCACTAGCCCTTAAAATTGTTCCTTTTATAATTTACGTGATTTATTAATACAAAAGTAAATCTACAATATTTTGTACCGATAAAGCACTTCCATTATATCTTTTCATAAACCTTTTGTTGAGTAGAGGGTGGGGAAACGACTCTGACCATCCATATGTCTGAGATAAAACCTAAAAAGCGGATTAATCTAAATGTATAAAAACTAATTCATGGTAAAAAGGAGTTAAAAAGTGCGTAATACCAGGAGGAGCAAAGTGTATACGTTATTTCAGGAATCTATCAAAGGACACTCACATATGTACTGATCCAACTACCAGAAGGATGCGTACGGGGGTCGGGATGCAGATAGAGATGGAGATACACAACCGTGCAATTATTGAGTATTTAGTACAGGTATGACGCTTTTGGAAAGAAAGAAAAAGATCAGTTCTTTTTCTTAAACTTATTTACTATTTTATATGTAATTTACCTTTGTAACTACATTTTACTATCCAACCAATTTTTAGTAAAAATTAATCACTGTAAAAGTACTGTTTCTTCATTAAATTCCAACTTGTTGGTTGAATAAAAAAAGTGTATCTTTAAATTATTTTGAGTCATCATTGCTTCTATAGCGTATATATCTGTATCCTAATAGCCACGCTCATGTTCAATATTTTGCTGCATTATGCATACCAACCATTGAAAGGAACCGGGCGAGATTACGTTAGAGAGAAAAATGTAGACAAAAAATGAATTGAATATCTCTCATTTTTGGACATCATATTGAAATGAAAATAAAAATTAATTTTTGAATGTTTCCTTATACATGGAAAATTGGTGAAATTTAGTTCTTTGTCCCCTCCTCGCCCGGCGGTCCCATGGTGTAATGGTTAGCACTCTGGACTTTGAATCCAGCGATCCGAGTTCAAATCTCGGTGGGACCTCATCGCATTTTTATTTGTCAGGGCGTTGTGAAATGGAATTTCTGATGAATGTTAAATTGTAAAATGATACAGGTATGAATAATGTTTCCAATAAAATAATGTTTTCCACAAGTTGCAGTAGAAATTTTCTTACGTAACCTTCAAGGCCAGAGAGGTCCCATGGTGTAATGGTTAGCACTCTGGACTCTGAATCCAGCGATCCGAGTTCAAATCTCGGTGGGACCTTATTTTATTTTTGTTTCTCTTTTGTCATCACAACATCAACTGGATGTTGTACGTAATCGAATCCTACCGTTTAATTTGTTATGCTGCCATTATTCGGTTCAATATTTACGTTAATTGTTGCTGTGACTATAAATAATTAGTCCAGTTACCATTTTTATTTTATAAAAAAAACTCAATATAATGTATCGATAAACGTATAATTGAAATATAGCATTAATTGAAGGAATAATCTTTGATAATCGATAAGGCTGGTTGTGCAGGAGCGTTATCGATTGGCAAATGGTAAGCGCGACACCTTTCGGCGAGCCGCAGAGTTACTATACGATGACCTAGTTGTTTCTGTTCTTCACAAATATGTCCAAAATAATTTTACTTTAAATTAGCTACGGTCGTTAATTAGCTGTATCAAGATCTAGCATTGATTTTTTTTTATCCCATAGTGGGCCTCAAATTTTAGCGTATTAAATAACAGAATTGTCAATATATGTCTATTTTCATATAATTTATTATAAGCAAAACCCCTAAAATATATTTTATTTATGATGATGTTTGTTAATTACAAATTTCTCTTTCGAAATACCTTCAATAGTGAACTTTTTAAGAGAGAAAGTAATAACTATTGTCCTCCACGTGGTCATACGCTGTTTCTACTGCTTTTTTTTTACAATAAATTTATTATTATTTACTATCCATCACCAATTCTTTTTATCCAAAATATCTCAGATACAAACTTAAAATGTAATACACTCCACTTCTATGATTTGTAGTTTATATACAACATCATAGTATGTATTTTATTTACGTATTTTAAAAGCATGTTTCTATGAATGGTGCTATACGTGGACATTTTAAGATAGGTATTTTATTTAAGCTATATAAGAATTAAATTAAAGTTATGATATGGTTAACTTGGATTCTGGNATAGGTATTTTATTTAAGCTATATAAGAATTAAATTAAAGTTATGATATGGTTAACTTGGATTCTGGGAGAAAATACTGGCACGAGCGGAAAATTAACATTCATTCGGGATATTTATATTTACTCCTTCGCCACTACAACTATTAGAGAGGAAGAAAACTCATTAAGTTTTGAAAATGCTATTTACTCGTCGTCAAATATTTTGTAAAAGCCCGTTGAGTCGAAACTTATTAATGTTCCACTATTTTTAGGAATACTTCCGTCTTTATTGTGGTGAAACAAGTTGAATCAATTAAAACATATTTTCTTTTAACTCATATTTAATGGTATTTACGGAATTTAGTCATTTCACCTTCTATACTTAACTACTTTAAAATGACTTTGGTTAGCGTTTATGTATTTAAAAAACTGATAATGTTGTATGAAAAACCAAATAGTTCGAAATATTAAAAGAAAATTTAAAAAAAACACTCTTATTTAGAGTTTACTGATGAGTCTCTGTCATAAACATCTCGTCAAAATTTCAAGTTTGTCATATTTTTCCCTCTCCTGAGGTGAATGTGTCAGTTATTCAGGATAAAGCAAATTTTCACTCCATTTTACTAATTTAAAAAAAAAATCTAAAAATATGTCTTTACTTACAAAAACCGAGATTATATCTCAATTAGTTCGTGAAATGTAACAAATATTCCGAATCGTAATCGCTAAGGAATTGAAAACTTGTCTTCTCCTTTGGGTCATAAAAATTCAAATGTCGTTTCTAGATGCAAGAATTAACAACGTTTAAAAATAATGATTCATTAAATACTGTAAAAATAACACACACAAAAATAAAAGTTACATTCTATCCAAATTTCAAGTTACTACCGAACAGTTTTTGTTCTCTGTTGAAGAGTGAGTCACTTAGTCGATCAGTTCGTCACTGAGGAACGTCCGTTATATGTAGAGATTCGCTTCGCTCGCTGGGGTTTTTATTTTACCCGAAGAACCCGAAAGACTGATCCATTGCAAGCTCACCTGTGGAGGGTTCAGAGCAGCGTACAGCTCCTTTCCTGACATGTTCCGGTGTGAAGCACGCAGATCGTATCTCCCCGGTAACGTTAGCACGTTTGCATCGAGGGTCCTATCGACAATTCATGAACACTATTCCATAAGTAATTTGTTTTTCATTAGTTATATTTCATAATTTAATTTTATATTCTTTACATTATTTATTTTATATTCAACGTTCATTTCAATATTTATTTGAGTAATTTGTTTTTTATTTGTTAATTTTTTTTTCAGTTTTTACTTTTGGTAAATGTTAGCAACATTTTAATTCGCAGAAGAATTGTCTTTACAGCTAGAAATTGATGGGATTCATTTTTTGGAATCCAACTTCATGTAACAAAGCATAACTTTAATTTACACCTTTAAAAAATGATCAAAAATGAAATTAAGGGGAAACTTTATCAGATTCTTGCATATCACATTATGCACCTATTATTCATTGTAAAATTTGTGTTTTATGTGCCAACTGGTATCAGAGGAATACGCTAATGAACGAAACTACGATTTATTAACAGCTATTGCTCTCTCGCACAACACGTTAATTTTCCGGATTCCAATAATTATACATTTACTTTCTCCTAAACGTGAAATGTTTCGCGCACAGAAAAAAATGCGATTTTCTTCGTAATCTGATTTAGCTTAGCAAATGTAAATAATCTCGGTTTACTTCCTGAAAATTCTTTTCCTAGTTGCCACGTAAACATTATCACATAATCCATAGCAAATATCTTAATTTACAATCTGTCTCGTTCCATGTTAACTGCGCTCTATGAAACACTTCCGGGAGTCTCATATCATTTTACGTTTTGGTTTTTCTTTGGAATATTGAAATTCCTGTATCTGCACTTGCCAATTTTTTATATATAGTTATATTACTAGATTAACCGATTTTTTAAATAATATCTTCCAAAATAATAATAATAATAATAATAAAAGTGCCTTTATTTAGGCGAAACTCAGACCTTAAGGTCTGCTCTTCTGTCTAACAATTTTAAAACTTTTACACTTTACATGCAAGATGAAAATTGGGAGGATCGTATTTACATTTAAAACTGGGAAGCAATACTAGGGACCATCCCGGTAAAACCTCAAGCGATTGAGTAAACTCAGCTAAACCCCAATCAGGATGGCGGCTTAGTGCCGATTATCTGTGTTACATTATTTTATTTTCATTTTAACAAGAGCATTATTGAAAAAAAAATTTAATTATTACTTGAAGTATGGTATTAAATGGATCCCGGAGAGAAAGATATATCTTGGGAAAACTATAGTAATATGTTGAAGATTACTTTACTTGTACGTCTACGTTCGAGTGTGAATTATGAATCTGTGATTCCAAAGTGTGAATTCCTGTCACATAATTTTTTTATACGGAATATTATTTATGTAATATATTGTTTACAAAATGTTTGGTGTGATTATAAGACTAAACATGAAATGAACTCTCGAAATATTATTATGTTGGGTTTACGTTCAAGTGAACGTGCTTGTAGCTTTCAGCTTGTAGCTTGTAGCTTTCAGCTTGTAGCTTTTAGCTTGTAGCTTTTATCTTGTAGTTTTTAGCTTTTAGCTTGTAGCTTGTAGTTTTTAGCTTGTAGCATTTAGCTTGTAGCTTTTTAGCATATTACAGGAAGTTAGAGGAATTCATTTATTAAAATAAACTAGCGAGTACTATAGCTTGGTACTGTTACCAATCGTTGCCTTCCTTTCCGACAGCCCCTCATACTCTCGTCAGTTCTTTATGGTTTCATTACAACAAATTAAATTCCTTTTTAATGTTGTTCGTTTGAGGTTGGCGTGTGACGGCTTAGCGGAGGAAATTGTCCACTAACCAGCACTCGCCAACCTTAAACGAACAACGAATAATGACGTCGATATACTATAAAGAACTACGCATTTTGTGA
>NNCF01126527.1:375659-388058 GCA_002313205.1 Laupala kohalensis
ATATATAACATAATACAGTATGAGAAATAAAAATAATAATCGTTATAATACAACACTTTGAAAATGCTCGAAGGAAAACGTTCTCATTGACTTCATTGTCTTTCGGACAATGACACTGCACAGATATGTGACAAAGTACAGCATTATCACATCTCAGAAATGCAATTTAGAAACTGTAATGTGCATATGCATAAATTGAATCGATTGACTATAGAGATTTAGGTGTGAAGAAACCTACACAACAACATTTTTGAAAGTGTTCAACGAATATTGAACAATGTTTTTCGTGACGAAGTGGCAATAATCTCAAAGTCATGGAGTATGCATTCTAGTTCATGAACCTATTAAAAATAGACTTTGGACCTCGTATGATATCGTATTTTAACTAGTATGTGTGCTAATTTATTTTCTATGGTTATCTAGGCGTTAGTTACCTAGTACAGTTAAGATTTCTTTTCGGGAAACATTGACTATACAAACTCTACACCGTCATTTCACCTAAATCTAAATTACATGCAAATTTGAAACAATATTTTAAAGAAAAAGAAAATAGTATATATAACATTGCACAATCAATATACTACAGTATTATATTGCATACCACAATAATATTCAGTATAAAACTATAATACGTACATCAGTAAAATATTCTTTAAATGAGTGAGTTTGTTGAAAGTGAAAAATATAATATTTATGATATCAGTATTTAATGGTATGGTTCTGGTGAGGAGGTTCAATTATAATTACAGTGTCTTCAAATGACTTAATAAAAGCCTAAACGTTGGCGATCTGAAGGAGGATGTATTTACTCTGACCTAAACTCAAGATATCATATACTTATTGATATAAGCGGTCAAGAATTTCGACAGAAAAATATTATATTCGTACCATCTTATCCGTCGTTGATGACATGAGAAAAAATTATCTTAATTTCTGTGCTTTTTGTGTTTCAGGGACGTACCGTTCACGCACTCGCCGATCTGCGTTGGGAGGTGGCGCAGGTGGATTGAGTGCGCTCATAGAAGGTGGCGCTACGCCCGACCCAGCGGCCGTCGAGAAACTACTCCTGGGAGAATTCGGCACACGCGTATGCGTGTATGAGCGTGTTTGCGCACAATATGCCCAGCGTGCTGTAGACGCTCATGGACACAACCATCTACTCGACTGGAACACTGTCTTCAGGTGAGACTATACAAGAGGATAGGTCGCAAATTTTTTATAGACGTGTCTCAGCGTACTGGACTGATGAAGAAATTACTAGCTCTATAAAATTCCTCGTACTTTATATCTGTATAGTTTCATGATAAATGATCAAATTGATATCGCAGAATTGTGCAACCTCATTTTTCCAGGACTGGTAGTTATCGAGAAAGTCGAAAATCCAGGTAACCCTCATCATGATACGTGAAATAATCAATAATATGTAATACCAAAATTTCCACGTTTTGCCATAGTAATAACTTGTGAAATAAATAAATTTCATCAGCGAATCCACAAGAAATTACGAAAGGTATACTAACAAAATAACTGAAATTCATTCCTCACCAGCACCCTTACCCCCGCCCCCAGTCGCTCACGTATGAAAGAACCCAGTCGGCACACTTCACAGAAAGAACACAGGATTCAGCTCACTTCGTCTTCCTTAAAACTTTTCCACATTGAAAAAGAATTTTAATGTCCTAATATTTTCTTAGTTTATCCTCATTCATTAAATGAACATAAATATTATGTAAGTATCTATCTTGTTAATTTCAGTTCTGTTATTTTATTTGTATACCTTTTGTAATTTCTTGTATATTCACTGATGATGACGGATATGCTGCCTTCGTAAACATGTTATGAAATAAGTTGCTTACCATGGCAAAACGTAGAAATTTCGTTAATGTCTTTACAAATGGTAACTACGAGTCACCTTCTTCATATATAATAACAGATACTCAACACGGTCCGCGCAATATTTAATTGTGTGTTACCAATTATATTTAATCCATGGAACTGTATGTAGAATTAAGTAAATGACTTAATTGAATTTTTGCGTGGAATATCACATGTAAAATATCATACTCGAATGTCTCTTGATAATTTCACTAATCAGGATAAGCCAGACATCCGAATGAATGAGAGCTAGAGAAACAAGACTGGGCCGTTCATTTTTTGAATGAACGCTTCCTTCAAGTTAGATTTAAAATTTTAATTAAAGGGTAGGAAATGAACCTTCGATTTATTCTAACAAATCTGTTCCTTCACCAAACATATTTCTTTGAGGGAGACCACCAACCCCGTGTTTTACTCCATTCGCTGCCGCACTTATCTATACCCGTCCCCCAGTCTCCTCGAACCGGTCGTCTGACTTCGCCCTGTAGCTATCACCACCTTACTTATCTACCTTTTCGTTCTGAGGCATCTTCATGCGATTACCCCCGTAATAAATCTTTGGTTGAATATTTTTTGTCCTTTCATTATCATTCATAAGTTGTTGTTCATGAGAGAGAATTTATTTTTGTGGTTTTGCGATCAATTCCAGAATATATAATTTTTCCAAAAACTCAGAATAAAAATTGAAGAATATGCTTTGACGTAAGTATAGATTAAGGAGTGAGACTGGTCTTCGTCGCATCGTTATCGAATGGGGTTATGTATCCTATATAAGGGGGAAAAATTGAAATGAAAACTGTAATGTTACTTCGCCCCAGACAAGTAGGATTACGTGCGGTGATCATTTGAAAATGTTAAGATTTCTTCCTGAATTTGCCCTTCATAAAATACTTAAAGGGTCTAATATATGGAATTGAAATAAAGAGGAGAAAGGTAACTAGAGAAAAAGTCCGATTCAGGAAATGGGGAGCAAAATAAAAGATAGGATTTATGGATTTTGTGTTTTCTCATCTTGAGACAACCCCATTATCCTGTCTACTTGTATTGACAAAACCCATAAATATTTTTTATTGAAATATGAATGTGATAAAAAGAAAAGTAAAAAACAACCTTTAGACAATTTTTCTATGTGACAAAAGTTGATAGCTGGTCACGCGCTACAATACTCAGAAAGGTCGATTCAAAACACTAGCTACTGTTGTCACGTTTATCATTTTGTCGTAAAAATGTCTACGTTAATGGTTTCAATTTTCCTCTTCGAAAAACCGAGACTGTATCAACGGAGAAGTCGCTGCCACCACATATTCGTTTGTCATCTCCATAAGTCACTTTCCCCAAGTCGAAGAAACATTCCAGGTCGAATAGAAAACTCTTGAAATGCGAGTGTCGCGTGCGGCCTGTGAAGGGCTGAAGGATGGGGATCGTGAGACGGATTGGAAATGACCAGGTGGCCGGACACAGGGGTTGACTCGTGCTCAGAGATGTGGAAAACTGGAGAGCATATTTGTTTAAAAATCATGTTTTTACTACGCAAATTTTATAAATATTACCTTTAAATAAAATGCATCAAATAAATAATTAACAATATGGTATTATTAATAACCATTATTTATTAAAGTTATTAATACGGTATTATTAATTTGGTTTGATTAATTTCATTTATCTGCTATAATACATTTTATTTATCCAGTATTATTAATAACTATACAAATTATATTATTAATAACAACAATTATAGCTAATAAAAATTATTCATCAGGTAACATTTTTAAAGTTGCCATTTATCAACTTCAATTTTATCTGTTGAGAGTTCTGGTCCAATTGGGGGGGAGGGTATAGCCACCTTAGCTCGCTCCCCATAAATCCTCCACTGGACACAGGTTCGTACATTCAAACTCGTGTTTAGTGATGTGGAAAACTGGGGAAGATTTGGTTTGAGATGGAAGTGTGAAGTGTACAAACTGATTGATTTTAATAGTTCTTTGTTGTTTTTACTTGAACCATGAGAGTTTTATATTTATTTCTCATTCTGTTCGTACATTCAAACTCTTTCCTCTCTTTTAATGCGGTACAAATTGCTCAGAAAATTTTGCGTTAAGGATTTTTGTCGCACGCCAATAATAAATGTAACATAGTGGAGGCATAAGACATGGAGCCTTTCTGTTTCACTTCCATACATGTGAGGAAAAGAGTGGATTTAACTTTTTATTTCATATTTCTTCTTTCATAATTTTAATTTCGCAGTGTCCTCGAATTGGCCTGATCTATTTCATCAAAATATTAAATAGTTGGGAATTTGCTTTAACGTGATAAAGCAAAACTTAGAAGAACTTTAGACAAGTGAAAAGCTTGAGACCACTACATGCAAATGAGTAATATCTTCAGCTGTCTTTTCCCAACTTGAAAAGTTGCTAGAATTCAACCTTGGCGAGATAAGAACGGATATTTGCAACATGTTTCAGTCATATTACTGGTCTAGGATTGCTTTCTCATAATCCAGGTCTCTATGAAGTATTGTTGAAGTAAAGGGCTCTAATGACCTCGATGTCGGCGAGCCGTAAAGCTCCAATAAAAAAATTGTTGAAGTAAATATGAATAAATTGGATGTTCCTAATGGAGACATCGCTGTACAGAAACTTAAAGTATTTTCTCTTCTATAATTTCCGGAACTCCAATTTCCTGATGTATTTCCTCTAATAGATTAGATGATAATGATATTAAAGATAAGTAGCAGAGAATATTTTTATAATTTCTTATATAGTTCTTCTAGTATTTACTTATTATATATTGTTAACAGTACGATCTCATTTCAGTCGCTACAAGGACGCACCGAATGGCGAGAAACAGAACTACCTCTTGAGTGTGTTCCTGGGTGACATGGTACGTTCACCATCCTTGTGCATGGGTCTCGCAAAGCGTGGGAGATCTTGTAACAACATGTCGAAGACCACAGCTAACCACTTGCCTGAGGACCACCATCAGCACTTCGACCACCAGACCGCAATCACCACCGCTCAACCGTCGAGACGAGGTCATCAGCGTCACGGCAACCGCCAGACGACCGCCTCTACCACTCAGCACCCTCCACGGAGAGTAGTACTTAGAGGACGTGCAAAGCAGAACCACACAGTGGACCACTCGGAACAGAACCACAAATCAGTGGTGCACCACCCAAGACCTTTCCACCGCCAACCGAACCACCCCGGAACGAACCACACGTCGGTGACCCATTCCAAAGCGAACCATAAGGTCATAAACCAACCTGTATCGAGTCATCCTGTGGTGGATAACATTGCTGAGGAGCAACGTCTAGCAGACCACCCTGCACAAGTGGCGAGGAGTAAGTTTCTTCAAATGTTTACCTTAGTATTTGATAAATCAAGGATTGTTGCTATTTTTTAGTAATGATAATTATCGTAAATATGTAATATTAGAAAATAGTAATATTCAATACTATTAGAAACTAGTTTTGAATGCAATGAATTTTGTCTACTCACAAACTATTACTCTCTTCTTTAAAAAGTAGAGAAAGCGCAACATTCGCGAGAGAATTATTATCTATGTGGTTATTTAAATTTTTTTTAAAAGTGAAATATTTGCAGAGCAAAAAGCTCCAAAACTTCAACAGTCATTGACAAAAATGTTTAATCGTATATGGTGACCTTAAGATAACATGTTCACCGGAAATCAGAACATTTTATGACCACATGAACTAGGAAGTGTTTTACCAGAAGTTTATAAACTTCCATTTATTATTGTACATTATTGTTTCGCAGGACCTCATTCTTCACGTAGACGTCCCTCCATACATACTGAGTAATACAACACCGACAAAACTGAAGGTATTTTATTTTCATTTTGAAGTTCGTTGTTCAAATTATTTTATTTTTGTGAGATAAAGTATAATTGATTTCTTTGCCAGTTGCATGTTGGTATTAATAACATTTATTGTACAGAGAAAGTACCAAGTTCTATAAGCGTACTATGAGCATCATTTTATGGACTCATTGGAAATTATGAGGCGCTCATTTTTGTCTGGTGAATAATTATATTAAACCTGGACACAAATTCAAGAGAATATTCATAGATTATCATTGTATATAATACTACCTTATTTCACATGAAAATTCTATTATCTTATGATAACCATATTCTTCCCAATATTTTCTTAATCTCAATTGTTCATTTTACAGGGGAACGACCTTTTGAGAGTGCAGTGCTTTAATGTACTCTCCGTTTCAAGACAAGGGATGAGAGGTTTTCCTTTTACATCGAGGATCACGTATGCGATTCTACACCGAGAGTTGCAATCGTGTTTTGTAAAATTTGTAGATATTAATTACCTATTATTAGTTTAATATACAGTCCAGGAGAATGTATTTTATCTTAAGGATAAAATGGGGGATTTTGGATGGAAATAAGTGCAATTTAGGGTAAAAGGAAGTTGTAAATCTTCTTTTTAAGACTATGTTTTATTTTAGATTTTCTTACATATCCTCTTGATTTTTAGTTTTAGTTTATGTAAGTTGAATGCCATATATAGAGATAGATCTGCCATATTTATTTGCGTGCGAAATATGTGTTTGGTGACGAAATTGCGTCTGACTGTAATGATGTTTGTTGCAGATGAATTTTGTATGTAATAAAGTAAACCTTCTTACTATAATATTTTTCCCATTATTAATGCTCTGAAAATCTATATTTTAATGGAAAAGTTATATTAGTGTGAAATTTCCAGGATGCAGTAGACCAGCAATTTAGAACTATCTTTGAAGAAATGTAATAGAACCTGAAATTTCAGTTGGTCACTACAAACGTTGCTTTCGCTTTGGAAATAAAGGAACCTATTTAATTAATAAAATCGATTACATCCCAGAAAGTTGTCTTAATTAACATCGTGTTATCTTATGGGGACAAGCGTTATCGTACTATTTTTCTTTTTAAAAAGTTGTAGCACGTGTGCTGAAAGTGCTATATATAGATGCCCTACTTCGACACTGGAGGAGGAAGAGAAGAATTGTAGCTTGCTATTTAAGTTTACCTTCACGGTTTGAGGGTAGTTTGTCTTTTTTAACGACAACTTTGTCAATCGGAGGAGATTAATTGAATTAGGTTAAGGGTTCATAGTCTATCAGATTCATAAATATTTCACTGAAGTAATTCCCGACTTAACTGTATGAATCACTAGCGTGATGTTTTCACGATGAGAAAATGTAGTTTCAACATTCTTGAGAATGTAGTTTTTAGGTTTAAAAATATTTTCGTTTCACCGCTCATTATGGGAGGAAATTTAATCTGATAATTTTGTATTGACAGAGACGAATAACAGATTAAATTACTCTCCGAATTATATTCTCCTCTTTAATTTACTTTTTTTACAACTACATTATGATGAACACATTTTTACATATTTTTTTCAAATTATACCTATACGTTCCACATTTATACAGATCTTGCTTCTATATAAATAAATTATTCCATCACTCTTGCCATGCAGCCGAAGTTGGATAAGGAAGAAATGTGAAATGTGTTTGCCTGTCCTCATGCTTCTTCACTTCTCTTCACTTCTTTTCTATTTATCGTGAAGTTCGAATTTGTTAAATGCACTGTCAATGTGTTTCGGATGAGAGTGATTATTTTCGCTTTGGTCAACCAAATAACTCATGAAAGTGATTGTCATCACTTCAAGGGTGTAGGTAATATTGATACTTTCGATGTACTTTTATTTCTCTCATATATTTCTGAATGTGATAGTACTTTCATAGACGAGCGTACCACTTCACTTTGTGAGCCCTACTCGACATCTGATTCCTATTTCCATATTGACATCCGTGTAGCATCATCATTGCAAAAAGAATAATTGAAATATGCAAGAACGTGGATGGTAAATAAAATTCTTCATTGTGATAACTTTCGGTCAGTTAAAAATGGCGACGAGCCGGGAATTGAACCCGGGACTCCTGCTTTGATCTGGTCTGCTTAGTTCTGGGTGGAAATGGTGTACAGTTGTTGAACGCGAACGGGTGGTGTAGTGGTTAACACCACTGCGATTAAAGCAGGAGTCCTGGGTTCGATTCCCGGCTCGTCGCCATTTTCACCTGACCGAAAGTTATCACATATCTTCTCCACGTGTCACGGGTACACGTAAGAAATATGTCCAAATTATTCATCGCCGTCAAGATTGCATGCCTTCTCACTATGGTGAGTTCCAACAACTGTTTCTAATTTAAGCTATTTACGTATGTCATATTTTTTTATTATAAACTTTTACGACCTTTTATAGACAATAATTACGTTTGGTTAAAATTATGCTCTGCAAAGGTTCTACAAAATACTTGTGTGTGAGAAAAGTTGTAGTAAAATATTATTCGTACTAATTTTCTGTGAATGTTTTTGTTTCTTTCGTTCTTAAGTGAATATTTTCATGTGTTTTGCGGTGTAATTTAAAATATTTTACATGATGGCGTAACCCATATGACAAATTTATAACGCTGATATACATAATAATGGAACGAAGAAACTTTGATGACTCTTAGAAATATGAAATATAATTGAGATTCACATTTTGAAAGCCCTTATGTAGCACATTTACAGTGTACGGAAGGCTGATTTTCAACATTATTGAAAAAGCATATTGGAGGAACCAATGTCGCGCTAGTCAAATTTTTCTCTGAGACTGACCGCAGTGGAGATTTCTGCCTGCTTGAAATTTTTACCCAGACCATCCCAGGTTTCCAAAGCTTATTTGCCGAGTTCGTGACTTTCCATATTTGGGAGTTAATCCTTTCGCCAATTCGAGTGGCCCGGAGTGGTATTGGTCAAACGAAGGCGGATGCACTTACTATGAGAATTCCCATCGAATAATCGATTTAAATAAGGGAGATGGGGTAGAAGAGCCAAAAGAAAGGACCGAAAAATATCCAATGGAAGGAACTGTTGTCCCATTATCAAGCCAGTAGACAGAAAATTATGTCTCTCCTAAAATGTATAAATGATAGCTTAAAAATTATTTGTGTATAATTCAATCAATTGTTTAGTAAACAAACGGTAACATAACTACATTTTATTCAGATTGCCTGTCCATCATTTGGCATCGCCTATGTTCTATATATTGTATCGAATTTTTAAGTAAATTCTGACATTATATTATTGAACCAAAGCAATGGAACTCCAACCATATTTATTTGTAGTCTTTGTTCAAAACGTGAATTACCTGTGGTCAGATCCTGCAAAATTTTGGTCCTCTCGGAATGAAAAGAACCATTTCGTTCGGTGAGTTATGTTCAGGTGAAACCAAAAATGCTAATGAATGAGTACAGTCCCAAGCAAGTTTAACTCTGTGTTCTATCAAATACCTTACATATCCTGTACGACGATTTCCTCTATTTATGAGATGGGCGATCGCTAAGTTTCTTGTCGCGCGCGCTGATAGTCAGCTGTTGCCCGCGGCGTAGGTGGCGCCGCTGCGGAGAGATAGAAAGTGCCACTTTCGCCCTTTCTCCGTGTGGGCTTGAGCGCTCTCTGTGGGCGCGCATCAGACACCACTCACTCAGGCTTTAGCTTCAGGCAGGAGATAAAACGGCGATTCACATTTCGGAAAAATGGGACTGTAGAAATGGAACGGACTTTTACCATCTTTATCGATTGGCGATTTGTGAAACGAATTTAACCAAACTAGTTGTGAAAAAGTGAGAAATTGATAACACTTTGGAAACGATCATTGGAGAAAAGAAAGGTAGAAAAAAATTGCATGGAATGTCATTAGATGGATACACGGCGTATGTAATACGGAATTAGCCTTGATTAACAAAGAGATTAGTTCTTTAAAGAGTACACATAATCTATATAAAATAAATATTATATACATAATTACACCATATTAGTTTTTCAGACTTTAAGTATTAACAACGTTTTAAACATGTGTTGTACAATTTAATAAAATTAAGAGACTAAAAGTAAAGTATCATCCTGTAATAACATTGTTTAGGGAAACATTGCGATGCGTTGAAAGAGGTCACAAATGCTTCATGAACGGGACGGTAAATGATGGGAAAGTGGAATGAAAAGTGTAATATAGGAATATTTTGGTCTTCTCGAAATGAAAAGAACCATTTCGTTCGGTGAGAAAGAAACAAGAAGTAGTTTGTGTTCAGTATCATGTTTATAGGATTTTTAACTGGACGTGGATAATTAGTTACGTTGGAAAGGAGGAAGCGGGAATTGTATGAACAGGATATGGAATCGACGGAACAGCTAGTGGGATTGGGATTGTTTTTTGACGTGAATAATGCCAGCTTTAGTAAAGAATATGAATAAATTAAGATTGAACTATATATGTATTAGAAGAGAATTAGTATAAATAAGAGAGAGATTTTACTTGTTAACGGATATATACATGAATTAGGTTAATATGAAATGAGGTTGATAAGAAAAATCGTAGACATGTTATGATTAAGATCGAACAAGAATTAAATTATGAAATGTGATGACATTTTCCTACACAAATAAATATATTTTACAACGCAATGCACAATTTTGTTCTTTATAAGGTGTTTACATAAATAATGAATTAAATAGACATAAACAATTCCACCTGACCACAGGACCAAATAATGTGCTAGGTTGTTTCCTGAGTAACATGAGGATGTCATTTTAGTAACCTATACTAAGATATTGCATTACTTGTGTCAACACTTGATGAAGGCCAATAAAATCCTGGTTGAAAAGTTGTGTAGTAAAATTTATTAACTTGTCTATGAAAGGTCGTTCAATCTCATGTCTTAAAAATGATTAAAGTAAATAGATCTACTAATGAAACAATAATGTAAACATCCCGCGGAGTGACTATGTTAAGGTCCAGAAAGATCACTGATCTGTATATATGAACAATAAATGAACAAAATAATATTATGAGATCAAGACAAAATATTCAAAAATAAGTCCTGAGATTGAAATAAAAAAATAATTTCTCCTCAAACAACGATATAAATAATTTTGTAAATGCATGATTTTGAGAGACTAATTTTGATCTCATCGAGAAGAGGAAGAGATGAGGACGTCTGTCCGTAAAGACGCGTACTCACGGCGCTGAATGTCGTACGTACCCCTTTTTCTTGGATTTCACATCTTTCCTCAAGTCATATTGACTGCGAGTGCATAATTTCGATGATAATTTCATGAGGGAATATTTTACTTCCGATGACAATTACGCCTCCTCTGAGGTTGTCCAAGAGTACACAATATTGCTACTCTCTGTTTATTGCATTTATGGTTCAGTCTCTTCCGCACAATTCTTAGTAAAATAGTTTCTACGGAATTTAAGTCCCGGAAAGTTCCTTTTAATTTTTTACAATATCGTCGGGAAAAAAGCTGTTGCTTGACGTCATTTGGGAATCCCCTAGACATAAGCTTTCACTTTCTCCTTCTTAAGTTGATGTCATCGCTGTGATTGCAACGTAGGCCAACACTTCCTAACCATGGTCTATCATTATGAATAAGGGCTACCATTATTCTGAATAAGGGCTAAGAGGATATCAAGTTTTAGCTTTTAATACTAGTAATTCTCTGGAAGACCAAAATCTACTGAGAACTGTCTGTTGCACGAGATGTATGTGAACACAAAGATAGTGTGCAAGAACGTGAATTAAGCTAAATATAATTTTACTTTTCGCTTTAGTATTTTGGTTCTGTCATGCGTAACTGAAATATCAATAACTTAACAAAGATGCATGAAGTATTGCATATCATGAACTTCATTAAAATTATATCGTTAAAATCTTTGCAAAATTACGAATGTTTGATTTTATTTAGTTCGCAATTTCTTTCAAAATCTTTGACAGAAAGTTCTCCAAATTGATTTAGTATTTGTGCTAGAACTTTCTAAATTCTATTTGTTGAATGTTGAATTACTTAACATGGAATTGCACCTCTTAAACGATATTTCACCCCTCACTATATGCTTGTCCGGCTTGGGGTAGAGGTGACAAGTAAATAATATAAAATCCATGAAAATTTTCCAAACTATACGTAAGACTACCAATGTGACATGGTACCTTCCTAATGACCAACTACATAGAGAACTTGACATAGAAACACTCACAACCAAACGAAGTGATATCCTGCTCAATACATTTTTACTCCAACTCCGCAACCGTTATGCTTCAGTTATTTTATTTTTGGAAAACAGCACGTCCCTGCTCCAGGATAATGCTTTCCAAGATGCTAAAAGACCTTTCACGTTCCTACATCTTTTAAAGCACATTACGAAAAAAATGGAGATATTGAGTATTCATTTTATTCCAGTCGAGTATAAAAGCAGGAAATAAGTAGAGGTCTCTTACTACTTCAGATTTCTTCCTCTTTCTTTCTCATTATTATAACTTTGCATATTTTTTCTGTTTATTATTTCTGTGGGCTATAGTGTTTTGCAGCCTGTCTCCCCTCTCAGATCCATTTTGTTTCTTTTCGTTTTGGTATTTTGGTCCGATATGATGATCCTTAGTTTGCGTCCGGAGAGTAAATTAG
>NNCF01126527.1:402891-427342 GCA_002313205.1 Laupala kohalensis
TATGGTCCCTTTTGGCAAAGAGTGGTTGACACTCTAGGGCGATGAATATTACTACTATTGCGTGTATAGTGTTCGTGAACGAGACTGTTTCGTATAAAGCAAGGGTGGTGCTTCAGTAATTCGGTCTTAACAAACACGACCGTTTCATAAATATAAATGCAGGGAAGTGTTAAGATATTTAATTCCTTGAATAAAGGTTTAATATTATGTTAATTTTAAAAGGTTTATTGAGAATTTAAATTTTGAGAATAAGATGAACGAAACAACGTAAAATATTTCATTGCTAAGAGAAAAAAATATTTGTTCAGACTTCCACATGATTTTTTACTGGTGAATAAAAAATTATAAAAGTAGTAAAAATTAAAAATACAATATTGTGGGTTATCGAACTTTGCAGTTTTACCAGATGTATTTTGTTCTGAGAAAATCTTATTGAATATAAAAATAAATGTATGTACAAACTCCAACACATAAATATTAATAAGTGACTTATGTATTAATGTAACTATGTTTTATCAGTATTCAATAATAGTAAACAACTTAATAAATTCATTTTTGTCCAATAAAAATACATCCAATACATTCTGTATTTGTGTATTCATGGTCACCACCAGCCCATAATGTGTTATTTTATTCGTATATTTGTTCTTCCCTAGGGCTCCCTTGGATTAACTTCAGTCAACCAGAATCCGTTTGGAACAACGAGTAACCCATTTAACCAATATTTGGCGACAACGGAGAATCCAAGCCACTACCAGCGTCCGCTTGGTTCAAACAACCAGTACCAACAACCCAACGCGGTCAGCGTAAACCAACGTCCATCATTCTCCAAAGTGAATTTCCGGGATGATCTCCTACAAAGTGGACCAACGGAATTTCCACCAAGCATTAAGGATACTCGCAAAGGTCGTGGGGGATTTGGAAGTCGCCTGAGGTTCCCAAACGATGGGGAGGTGTTCAACTCTGCTGTGACGTCACGTCCATTTAATGGACATACGCCAAAAACTCTGCCTATGGTGTTCCCAGATCGCACAGGGACTGGAGATCTTCGACTGGACTTCAATGAGCTACATAAAGATTCCAGAGATTACACGAGACCGCTCAGTGGAGTTAGCACGAAAGTGGCTTTCCCAGGGAGATATGATTCGTAATGATTTACAAACTTTCTTCTATATGAGTGAATATGCACCCCAAAATCAAATAAATTGAAATGTTAGTAAAATAAAAAATAATGCAATTTCCGACGTTTCAGAAAATATGGATCAAGAACATTGATTTTTTATCTTACTGACTTTACCTCAACAATTCGTGCATACTTTTCGTATACATGTTAGATTTTGCGAGAAGAGATAGACGTAGTACTACTACTATTACTTTCTAGTACTCCTGAAACAAAATGTACCTAAGTACAATGCAAGAAAAAATATATTACCCCATATTGCACAGTTGCTTCTCTCTTCATATCAAATATAAATTCCATATATTTTACAATTTTATTCATTTCTTTGAATAAAAATATGTAGATATATAATTTTGATTTATATGAGTGATATCTGTGACATGTTTCCTTCTTTTAGTATGTTATTGCACTACTGAAAGAAATTGCTTTAAATCTAAGAAAAAAAATCAATCACGTTTTACTTCTTTGTGATGGATTAAAATAAATAAATAAAAATCATGTTAATTTTTATTTATTATTGTTTATTAATATCAAACGGAGACGATTCAGTGTCTTCCCACATTGAAGAATTTAATTAGACGTTGTGCATGTGTTAATTATTTGCCTAAATGTATAGATTTGAATGAATTATGAGAGTTGAAAATCATTTGAATATATATTGAATTGGAAATCTACATTTTATTTTAGCTCGTAAAACTAAAATATTAATAATAATTCAGTTATTTATTGAATATAATATATTAACAAGTGTATCATTTTTAAATGCGACAGGTTTCTTTCTCAAAGAAGTCTGTATAAAGGAAATTGTGTAGAATAAGATTATATTGGAAATACAAGGAATTTTCGGAATATGTTATTTAAATGATAATTGTTCGTTCTTGTTAAATACATTAATTAAATGTGTTATTGAGTTTTGTTTCTTTGTTTTGTGTAAAATGTGATTTTTAAAATGTTAAATATGAATTTAAATGAAATTAATAGAGAGAAGTAAAAAATTCATTTTTATCGACTTAAAATCTTTACTCTGGATGTGTATTTCAAATGGGAAGCATCTCATCAATTTCGTTTCACGTTTCAAATTTATATTATATTTTTATTAGGTCAATTAATTTAAAAGTATTAAGAAATAGCTATAGCTATTTCCAAGATTGACCAAAATTTAATATTAAGACACTGGAAATATAGGATCATTATTATTTATTACTAAAATGGTTTTCTAAATTTATATACTTACTTGAACAACAAAAAAAGAAAATATTCAAATATACAAATTGCGATTATCTTTCGTCAATTGCTTCATACGTCAACAACCCGTTTGCGATCGTGGCTCTACCTACTGAAAGAATGAAAACTACAACTGTTGCAAGTAACATTGACAAGTGAGTGTACGTAAAACAGCATGCTGCTGAGTCGAGACGGTTGGAATAATCATCCAGATATAACGTGAGTAGTTATTCGCTAAATGCTTCTCATTGTCACTTTGTTCCGTATGCAGTACGAGTCAAATTTTTCTCCCGATTTTCTGAAATGTCCCGAATCGTAAGTTCAGTCACATGTTTAGAGATGACTCACATCTTATATCTGTGCGTTATCATATGAATCGATACAAGCAATACGTGTTCTAATAAATCAACACGCTCATTTATTCATTCATTCTGTGATTTCTAACCATAGGTTTTCCATAGACGGGTTTCCTTGAACATTATGATAATACCGTATTGATGGCCAAAGCAAACTAAAAGAAAAAGAATTACTTTCGTCTATGTGTGTGTGTAGCTAAAAGTTACTGGCATTAGTATCAATTGTAATATTGTATGTGGAGCAAAACATTTCGTGCATGATCTCTTCTACATATTTTACCGTGATAAGAGGTTACTTTGTTAGCAGAAATATTTCAATGTGATTTATAATAATGTTATCAAACTTTAAATGAAAGGATTTAAGACCGATTAATGAGTTTAATAAAAATGTTTGAAGGGAGTATTGTATATCAAAACGAAGTGTGTGCTAGTCGAAAAGTGAAGCTCGCTCTAATAATCCCCCAGCAACGGTTAAATAAATGACAAGTTCAAAATTAATTGTAGAAGGATGGCGTTGCGAAGTCAAGGCCCTCTTGAATTTTTTCGCTACTAATGGATACAATTTTGCTTTATTTTTTGGTATTTCTGTAGATTATTACCTATTACTAAAGAGTAGATAATTTGTTATTTAGTGGAACCTAAGAGAATCTTGCCACGTTCTATGTGCTCACGTTAATTTCCCAGGTAATCTCAATATCTTTTCAGATCATCTTGTTTTAAAAGCTTCTTCCTCCGGTTAGTTACACAAAATCGTAATATTTTACATCTTCTCGGAAAATTACTTTGTGACATAGAAAAGACAGTTGTTGATCCATAGTTCCTACTTGCTTTGAAGAAGTGTCATTTTGGCATTCTATGATAAAATTTATTGCGTGCGTATATATTAGTCATAACTAACATTATAATAATAAATTAATTTCTTTACTGCTCGAGTGTTGCTCGGGAGTTTTACTTGTCCTACTTCTGGCTATTCACAACAGTTTCACAAGTGTGGTAAATAGAATATCAGAAACATGTATATTTTCCATTCCTAAATGAATAAAAAATATTGTTGATATCTCATCAGAAAAAGACCACCGTGTCCTCATCGCTTTCCGACATCCATGTTCATCCTGTCACAAGGTCATTTACATATATTTATTTATAATAAATATAAATCCATAAAAATATGAACATCGACTTGTAAATGTATAAATATTAACAACAACAGTTAGTTGGACGAGATCAATTCAATTGATAAATAATGCAACAAATATTTATTTCTTGTTGATACATAACTCATGTTTGTGTATTTTATAGATTTTCTTTACTTCATAAAAATAACCAATTTGATTGGTTGCAGTAATAAATAAATAAAATATGAATTTCGTATCATACTACAGACATTATTTCGTTTCAACGATTTAAAAATATATATAAAAAAGTTTTGTTCTTGTATTAAATGTTGTAATATATTTTAAAATGATCATGTAAATTGATCGAATTGTACAAATTGATTTGGATATAGATTTTGGTCTTGAAAAATGACAGTTAATTCTTTGATATTACAGATATGAATAACAGTTTAATTAATATCTCAAATACTTTTATATAAGTTTGTGGTATAAGGTACAATGTGAAAATTACTGACGCTTGTTACTGACGAATTGATGTTACAAATTGAACAAGATAATATGTGATACAATTTGATAATGTGAGGTATATCTAGTAGAACTTTAACACGGACCTGATAAAGCATCGACACGAGGTGTTAGAAGTAATCTGGTAGTTTTCTTTTTATGTCTCCCCTTCGAGCGTTAGCATGTACTCTTGTTCTTTGTGCGTTTATAATGGTTTCTTTGCCTTGCAAACAGGTTTTGAGTTCCTAGATTCCCTCGCTGAGAGCTAATTTATGATTTGTGTACGTTTCTTTCTTAGTGTTGTTGCGTTTATTGGAATTATTTCTAACTATTATTCATTGACGCGCTCTCGAAACGTATTTTTTAGCTTTGACAGAGCGAAACACACAAATTTATCGGATGAATTTACTTTGTCAGATATTTCTAAAGATCACAAAACAAAGAGATTAATTCTTTTATGGGTGATGGAAATTTAGTTGCTTCTGCGAGTCGAAATAAATCTAACTCACGTTAACTAATGTACAGTACTCTCGTTTAGCGCTAATAACATTATCGACTCGACAGACGCCGTAAATGGTATTTGTTAATAATAAACTATGAGTCAGAATTAAAGTGAATTAGGTTTTTTCATTTAAGTAGGTCACGAATTATTTTATAGTTTAAAAAACGAAGTGTAAAATAATATTAGATAATATTCAATTCGCTCAAATAATTAGAAGACAATGCCCCTTCACTTTTATAATTAAAGAACGAGGACTAAAATTACATTAAATATTATTCATTTACTTCTAATAATTGGAAAATAATGCCACTTCAAAAACTGTACTTCGCAAAGATAGTTTTTGTGACGACCTCCATCCAGATTTGAAATGAGATTGCCATTGGTCCTCGACTAATATTGATCTTATTTATTCAACGAAAGAATAACAATATTCATTAATTTTATATATCTCTGATGAACAGATACGGATGAACGTAAAAAATTAAGAACCTGTCTAATTGTAAGTGGTAATGCGAATGGACAAATAAAATGAAATATAAATAGCCTTGGCATCCTTCGAGTTTCATAGCAATGCCCCGTTTCTTAGCAAGGTTTCTCCTAAATTTATCGAAAATACTGAATTTAGTCGTGAAAAGATGTGTATTTTGTTTTCTCCTTTGGGGTTGGAGAATTATCGTACATCATGTCGTCATATAGACATGTATATCTATAAACTACATACCTATATTCTTAACCTGATTACAAGAATTTCAATCGGGAATGAATAAACGAAAAAGTTATTAAGTTATTTTAGGGAAATATTACTGCAAGTTATAAAGTTGCAGAATTATATGTATTAGTTCCATAACACATTTCTTTTCGAACACGCAAGCATGTAGAAAATGTTGAACCTCAAGGTTGGCAGGGGATCGTATACCGAGATATTAAACGTTGCTGAGAACATAGTTGATTATCTTGATAATTACTAAGATCATTACAGGTAAGTGAAAGAATGAGATTGTACTGTATGCGTGCATCCAGTATCATGAAGGCCATGTTTTGTCATAACAGTATCATAGTCATTTATTTCCTCCATAAGAATCCTCGTTGATCACTTCTTTGCTGTTGTAGTCACTCATTTTTTTTTCCTTGTTACGAGCAGATGTTCACAGCTTTCATCGTTAGCAATATTATTCGCCCTCGATCGATTGCATCTATTTGTCATTATGTAAGTAAATCGATAATACATGGGTCTTAATTGTCCGGAACCCTATTCATATGTATTATCTGCAATTCTCGTACATTCAACGCTATAGTTGGAGCAGATCCCGGAAAGTATTCAAATAAAGATATCCTTTCTATACCCAGTACGTAATATTTTCTGA
The DNA here is from genome assembly GCA_002313205.1 of Laupala kohalensis. Lineage (NCBI taxonomy): Eukaryota > Metazoa > Arthropoda > Insecta > Orthoptera > Trigonidiidae > Laupala > Laupala kohalensis. Next base: position 409,137 of record NNCF01126527.1, read on the forward strand.
AGCCATCAACAAGTCGTCCATTGTGAGAAGTGTGCTGAGTCTCTGGCTACCAACAGATCGATACAAGTAATTGGAATCTATATGAAAAATGATTTTATTTATTTATAAAGATGTAGCAGATATTACAGTATTTTTTAATCTAGGCAAAAACACTGGAAAATGATACCGTAACCGACATAATTACATCAAAAAATCAAACATAACATTAACCTGACCCGGGATTTTCTCCGGTTTTCCTCCGAGTAGTGGTGGATTTTTCTTGCGCGGGAATGTCATTAACACTTTTGATATATTAAACTCGAATGTTTACTGCACTAATATCTACAATTTATTTTGAATAATTAATGGATAACAGTACGAATTTATTAAATAATTTCTTTTGTAAATATTAAATCCGCCTCTGCCCATGGGCCCTTGATCGGAATTGATGGCATGCTTGTTTCCGGAGAGTAACTTAGTTTATTGCCCCCCACGTGGTCGTACGCAGTTTGCAACTTGTTTTTTTATAATAAAGTTTATTACTTTAAAAACTTAGTAACAATGATTCCAGATTTCATGTACATAACAATGACTCCATACAACCGGTGTTGCGTTCCAAACTAATTGAAAGTCAAATCAGAGGTAGAGTTACTTTCAGTGAATTTTCACTAAGGGGGGGGACCAGGTCTTTCCTGAAATACATCATTTAAAAATAGAACTATTTTGTAGAGGTTCGAAGGGGCGTTTATAAATTTTCGCCCAGCTTCTAAATATTTTACGTATAGTAGTACTCGTAAGTTANACCCATTCACGCCTTACCTCGAAGCTAATAATAAAGATTTATTACACGTATTATAAGAGACCATTAGGATATCAAGCAAAGATGTGCATTGTTTTATGAAATATTATAATATATTTCATAAAATTTATTTATATTATATATATAATTGTTTTTGAACAGTTCGTTTCCACAAAGAAAGTATAAATCTTTGTTTTGTGTTAATACATTATTTTATTTGTATACGTATATCTGGAAGAACGTAGTTTCGCAGTTATGTTGTTGTTTTAAAATAAAAATGTTAATGTATGCATATATATATAAGTAAATCCGTTTAATTCTTACTTCTCAGAAGTAGATAAAATAACGAACCCAGTATCCTCAAATCAATGTTTTACAATTATATCCACCCGCGTACCCAATTCTATGTTCACTTCCGAAACTAATGCCGGTGAAGTCATGAGAATCATCAGCTCATTAAAAAACAAATTTTCAACAGGCATAGATGATATACCCGAGTTTATTGTTAAATTTTCGCCCCACGTTATATTAAATCCACTCATAAATATTTTTAATAGTTCTTTATGGGAAGAGGAGTTTCCTAACATATTTAAGAGAGCTAAATTAAAACCTTTAACAACAAAGGAAATAAACGTAATGTTGGAATTATCGACCAATATCTCTACTACCCACTTTCTCAAAAATCCTAGAAGAATTGTTCTATTACCGTCTTCTAGATTTTTTATCAAAAAATAACATTCTCTCTTAAGATCAACACGGTTTTAGGAAATCCTTTTCCACTACAAGCGCCATATTTTCTTTCTTAAACGATGTTACCATATCTCTTGATCGCGGAGAAAATCCTCAGGATATTTTTTTTAATTTATCTAAAGCATTCGGTGTCATCGATAACAAACTTCTCATTTCCACCATTCTTTAGCCATTCGTGGACTTCCACATCAATGTCTAACTTCTTATTTAAAAGGTAGTTATCAACAGGTCAAAATATCCTATATTAAAAATAAAATACTTCAGCGTGGTCTTTCAGAAACAAAGCCACTTACTTGCGAAGTACCCCAAGGATCAATTCTCGGCCCCATACTACTTTTATTGTGTTTGAACGACATGTCATCACCCACATCAGATTTCAAAATGGATCTTCTTGCTGATGACACTAATTTACTATGTAAACACGCCAACGCTCAAAAAGTTTGGTCAAAACTTTCGATTTGGTTCCATACAAATCGTCTCATTGTAAACACTGACAAAACAGTGTCTATGTCATTTCACAATAGTATCACAAAATCTTTACCCCAGGTTTCTCTTTCTTTAAACGGAACACAATTAAAAACTGTTACAAATACAAAATTCTTAGGTCTCCATATTCAAGACAACCTCAAATGGAATTGTCACATTGACAATCTTAATTCCCAATTAAGCAAATTGTGTTACGCATTCCGAATCTTAGTTAACGCAGTTAGTCCACGTATTTCCCGTTGCGTATATTTTGCAAACGTTTACTCCCATTTACGTTACGGCATTACCTTCTGGGGTAATTCCGGTCAGAGTATTCAAACTTTCAGAATTCAGAAAAGGATATTTCGGATAATTTGTGAATCTCACACCCGGAACACATCTAAACCTTTATTTAAAGAATTAAATATGCTCCTTCTCCCTTGCATATACGTTAATGAAACGGTCGTGTTTGTTAAACCGAATTACTGAAGTGTCGCCTTTGCTTTATACGAAACAGTCTCGTTCACGAACACAATACTCTCAATACGAATAATATTCATCGGCCTAGAGTGTCAACCACTCTTTGCCAAAAGGGACCATATTATTCGAAATTCATTCTACTTTATACCCTCCCCAGAAAGATAAAATATATCATGAAATTGAATCTCCGCAAATCCGCGGCTAAAAGCTACCTCCTGCACCAGTGCTTCTACTATGTGAAAGAATTTATTGATTTTAATAAAAGTTAAATTCATCTTGTACTTTATCACGCCATTGCTGTAGTACTTTTAAAATAGCTTTTAACAATTTCAGAAACTATTTTATTGCATAGTTGTTTTTTGTCTTATGGCTCATATTAATTTATTTTTTATGTGTACTCAACTTTGGCACGATTGTGTACATTAACTCTGTAGTTCCATCTTTGCCCGGGTTTTGCTCCGTTTTTCCTTCGGGTAGAGGCGGATTTCTTATACAGGTTTTGTAGGCTGTCTAGGGGCGCGTTTATTATAACAATTAGTGTTCTTTCCATTCTTATGGTTTATAAACACTATACTCAGAATAATCCATAGTTCGATATTAATTCGTACATGTAAAATAATTTTTTTATGTTAAATTACATACATGTTGATATTCTATTAGTATTATAACACGTAGCTAACTTTTTATCTTATCTAGAATTTTTTGCTGAAATTTTTGAATCCGCCTCTGCCTTAGGGCTCTTGATCGGAATTAATGGAATGGTCCCTTGCTTGCTCCCGAAGAGTAAATTAATTTTTTGTCCTTCACGTGATCACACGCTGTTGGTACTGCTTTTTTGACACCACTTTTTTTAGTCACTTATTTTGTTTCTCATATATTACATATTACAATGCGTGTACTAGCAAAAACACGGATTATAACGATATTTGTTAAGTTCCTTTGTAAATTTCCTCAATTGTCTTAACTATACCTTTTTCACAATCAATATTGCTGGCATAAGTAGTAACACTATTATTAAATCCTCCACGTAAGGGTGTGTATTGTTATCACATCCTCTTCTCAGAATCCTAGTTCTTATTCAGAAACCGAGCTTCATCAACTCCACATTCTATATCGTTGTTTCCACCTCCGCCAGATCGTCTTGGGACCTCACCCCATCTCTTTTAATGCCGCCTCATCCTACCCCCACCCCTCCAGTCGCCATCAAAAGGCGTACGCGTGCTTCGCCACTAATGACGGACCCAAAGCACAATACTCAAACACTTCAAAGGAGCCGAAGCTACCACCGACGAAATGTCGCCCGAGCGTTCACTATCCCACGACGACGCGCAGTGTGTGTAAACCTCATAGAGCTGGCAAAAATGGAAAATAAAAGTCATTCGGTGATTTGAATGTTCACAGACCATTGTAGTAATATTCGGTGTAACGTTATTGCACGTATTAGGGGTACATAAAATATTTGTTGATTTGTGGGACACGCCCTCGTAAGTCTCGGGTGCAACGCCCAGTCGTAGATTTTTCAGAAATACCGTAGGAAATGCCGCAAGTTACTAATTTTTCGTCGATCACAATGGGTTATTCTCTATCTAGAATTTTAACATTATGAAATATGTAGATTGTATGTCCAAATTCGATTGATTAGAATTTTTTGATGAAAATATGCAATAAGTTAATGAATAGTTCAGCAACTCAGTTACTTGAATCAAAGCGTGTGCAATTTTAACATGTCTGAGTTACATTCTTTTTTAGTTGAATGATTTCATGAGTTTTATTACTTTATCGTGTTGAAAATTCGTACTATACCTCTTATTCGGAGTCCTTAAAAACAATAATTTTTACCACTTTTACAAGTATATACTAGTTTTTTTCATTCATGTTTCATATTTTCTTATTAGCACCCAATGATATAATTTCAAAACTTATCTAAACCAATTTTTCCTTATTTTATCCTTAATAACAAATATACCATTTTTATTTATTGAATATTCACTCCGCATTCAGAGAATTTTCATGTGTTCCAATTATAGTGATAAAATTAAATCTTTCATATTTTGGCCATACTTTTGGATGTTTTGTCCCTCTGTATGGTAAAAGGAGATGGGTGTTTGATAAGAGGGCAGCGGGGATGATGTGGATTAGGGTGACTAGGGTGCATAGAAGACGAAGATATGTTTTAATTTTCCTTCCATTAAAGAACATTCCGTCAGTGGAATTTATATTACAATTATGACATTTACATGTCTTATCAATGCTTTACAATTTACAGCCTTCTTCTCTGGCATCCACGAGTCGTCGGAAAAAAGTCTATTCAATTATATTTTATTTTTCGTTAAAATAAATACCTATAATTGACATAAATATATGAGAATAATATGGGAGAAAAATGTAAGTTTTCGCCTGGAGGCTCAGTGAAAAAAGTAAATATATATACATTACAAATATATATTAAGTTTTTATATATTATAATAAAGTTTTATATTTTTGCAGCTGTATTTTTAAAACCAATTGCTAATGAGATGACTTCTTCCTTCTTGTAATTCAAATTGGAAAGGTATTCGATGAAATGGCTGCTTCTGTAGCATTTTATTAAATTGACCGAAGATGATGACATAATTTTTTTTGAGAATTAGGATTCAAATCATAAGAAATTTCATATCTTGTTTATCAATAAATTAGTGATATATTCATAAATTTTAAGTCCAATTCCGAAAAATCTGGTTCCCGAGTATTATGTATATCAAATATTCCAAGAAACCTATATTGTTTTATATTTAAAATCATTTTAAAAGTATTCACAACTTCACTATCATATGATTTTTCAAGGACTCAGTAACTTCGTTTTTGAAATCCTTTTGAATTTTTCTTCACCTTGTTATGCGTATTGCGTTTTCTCTGAAGTTCTAAGTGTGATTGATAGATCGCGGCACTGACGATTTTCTTCAGTCGGTGGAATGGGACGAAAGTCATAACATAATGAGTATCAATAAAGTGAATTCAATACACTTAAATGAACGAGTTTAACAATTAAGTGATTTCTTTCTAGAAAACATGTATTTTTTATAAAATAGTTGTGGGTGATGCAACTTCTAACTTAAGTATCTGTTGTAGGGAACAAGGATAGAAAACTTTTATTTAAGAATTAATTAGGACTAAAATAGAAGATCCTTATGAGTAATTTACGGAGTGTTATTATTATATACAATAATTATTGCATATACTTGCTTAATTGATTCTGTTAATTGGAAAGTCTCCAGTTCCCATTTGCCAATGCTTCCAACATGGGTTTAAAGATGTGCAATTTTAAACTTTTTCAATTCCGATTCCATATTTTTATTTCGATTCTCGATTTAAATTTGATTCCGATTCTTTGAGACAGATATAGTTTACTTTGATATTTACTTTTCTAACAAAATAATTATTTGCCAACAGTACTTTTTACATTGTTATCTACTTATTTTCAACTGGGTAATGTTTGTACATTATTCTCGACAGTCGTCATTTTCTGTCTTTACTACTTTCCTTTTCTCATTTACAATACTTTCTGTTCTGACCCTCGTTTATGGGGTTGTATTGATTATTATTAACCATTCGGTTTCATCCGCACTAAAGGAATTGCAAATATATAAACAATATTACGAACAATGTCTTTAGAGTTTATTTTTCTGCACACAAGAAACGATTAACGTTCAAAGTTCTTCCAACACACAATATGGAAATTGTATAACAAGTTTTAATCTAGTGGAACACTAACAAATCTTCATTAACACTTTTCCAATATATTACAAAACCTTATGTTGATTTACCAACACCAACCTACCAATTTTTACATCAATTATAGCAACCCACAAATTATCGCATGCTTCAGTCAGAATTAATTGCTTTGTATTATATTCATGGAGTAATACGTAAGAGTCGAGTGTCGTAACATTGGATCGCTGTAATCATTTATCAGAAGGTTTTCCGATACTGGAAAACGTATCACTGAATTATGTGATTGAGGCTACTGGTTCCAAAGAAGAAAAAATGAAAATAGCACTCCTGGAAAATGAATAACAGTTATTATTTCAGTTAGTTAACATTAATATGATTGGACACCATCAACCAAGTAAACGTTTTTCAATCAATGTTATGATGATTTTTTTTGTTCTTATTGGTTTCAAAATATTGGATTGTTTCTTTTATTGCTAAGGTCTTTTAAATATATTAGTATGTGTAATGATTTGAAGTAAACGATAAAAATAAATAAGGATGAGTAATAAATATGCCTATGAAGGAATTATGAAAAACTGACGTACTTGATAATATCCATATTCGGTGCAAATTAAGAGTTCGTTACATTCATATGTGAGAAAGCGTATATTTGAGATATTTTTTATTAATTGTTGCATTCATCATTATACAATTTAATTATTATTTACACGCATGCATGTGCAGATCTGCATGAATTGTCAGATCATTCTTCATTAACCTATCCAAGAGAACAGTTGCAACTTCATTTTACTCTTTGCAAACCTGTCTTCATAAAAAACAGAAGATAGGAGCTCTCTGTTTGTTTTCTGTTTTGAACTATTAAATATTTCAATTCTAATTTCTAATATTTGCACATATGAAGCTGAATGCATAGCGAGTCAGAATCCTTTGTGGGATTAAAAAAACCTCAGTAAGAAACTGAACTATTTTCGGAAAACTATAACATTGGTCGTACAGGAACTTTCCAGTTTAAATACAATTTTCTTCCAGTTGACTGAAACTGTTATTCAAAAAGTTCTGCAATTAAATTTCTGATCATAATTAGGACATTTTGGAAACTAATTCCCTAGTAGGAGTTCAACAATCTTCTCTGATCTAGGTGACAACCCCGTCGGTTAGTATTCATTTATAATTTTTAATATTCATTTATTATCAATGCAGTGTAAATAGGTTAACCTTAAAAACGAATATATTTCTCCACAAACCTTCATAAACATATTCGTGATTGTCATTGATTTCGTTACCCGAGGATGTGTAGTGCCAACCATTCCCATGAATCTAGATCTACGATTGCCGGGCATTTTACACGCTTCACCCTTACGTCATATGCATAGTCAAGTCCAGTTATGCGGACTTCAAGTTATGCTTTGATCCAGTTATACGCAACCTTTTATACTCTATTCTCTCCCATTTCTCTCCGCACCTCCGAAGCCTGTCGCGGTGGCACGTGCTTGTACACTTTTCTCCCCCACCCTCCCCCTTCGAATGAACCCACGGTCGTCAGCGCCTTCGCCTGTGACGTCACGCGTAAAAAGAACCGGCGCGGTGCTGTGCTGTCGCATGTCACTCGGGAACACAAGAGCAGCGCGCCGCGCAACGCCTTATCTCTGATTCGCTCCGCCTTCGACAAACAGAAGCTAAGCGCCGCGTGGCGGAGGGAAGGGGAGGTGATGAGAGACGGATGGGGTGTTTGTGGCTGGCAGTAGGTTCTTGGAAAGGAAGGGGAAGGACAAGTAGGACCATTCGGTCTCCAGTTTCTGTTGCTCTCTGGTTTCTTCCCTCTCCTTAACTACGTAACATGAAAATTATTGGAAAGATATACTTTTCAATTGAATAAAAAACAAATTATTATTATTAAATATTTGGTGCTCGCCGAAATAAATTACATTTTTGAATAATTATCGTAACTATTTTATGTTCTCTATATCTGATACATTCTTCAATGTGTTTGTACGTCTTATCTATATTTATATTTATATTTATACCATATCTAAGTGTACTGAAAAGGTCCACAGATTTATTGTTATTGTTGCTAGTAATTATTGTACCTGTGATTAATTTTTATGTGACATGTTTTGCCATATACTCCGACTGTTGTACTTGATATGCTTCTTGAAGAACAATTTTTGGGTTCCCTGAATTGCTTGTTTTGATCGTAGAAATGGTGTAACGTCGCTATGGGCAGTAAACACAGTAAAGATGATTTATACATTTTTTCATAAAATACTTCAATATTTTATATCCTATAAATTGTAAAAATTTACTTACAGCTGTGTTTATTCCTGAGAAAAAATTATATATTTTAGCAATTGTTAATACGTTTCATTTAATATTTGAAATTAATAAAAGTTTGGAGCAACTCCTAATTATTAATCTATTACGGAATCCGATGTTGCCACTGCAAGTAAATATTAGATACCCAATACACTACTACACAAGCTCTCTTAATTGTTTCTTTACAGCATAAGCAAAATGTTTTCATTATGTGTGTCCAATAATTTTGTATACTTTATTTGAAATACACATATATGAAATATTAGTCCAACCTGTTGGATATTGAAAATAAAGTAAAAATGGCGATAATTTATGATAGTTGCTGTTGAAACAACTTTTCACAATATAAAATATGGTACGGCAATACTTCACTGTATATAGGTCACAAATAGAAATCTTTTTATTGTAATTTCCGTGTATTTACGAAAATGGAGAGGCCAATCTCCTTGGCTGATTTCCAAGATTTATATCGCCGAGAACGTTCACGGACAAGAACTTCGTACTCTGATTTTATCTACAGCATTGAACACTCGTTTACGATTATTTTGCGTAGTGCGAAAAGCGATAAATTATAATTTTCATACTCTGAAATTGTATGAAAAATTATTTATGTTTATAAAACACATGAGAAATTGATTTTTTCGCCTGTGGTTGAACTGTAAACACTATCAGCATATTAAACTTTCGTTATCCATTTTTCATTATTTTTGAGTATAGAAATATTCATCACAGATTTCGTTGAATGAAAGTGTGTTATAGATTTATATATTTTATAAATATTTTTTTTCTATTTTTATTCATAAATAATCACTGACGGATTTAGAGGGGGTGGGTGCTAACCGAGGAGGGATCGGGGGAGTATGAAATTGTTATTTATGTTTGAAATGTATGGTTTTACAACATAAATTGTATAAATATAATCTTTTAATACGTTTGCCTTTAGCATGTAAATTTAGTGTGCGAAACATGTGGTTTACAAAATATACCTCTTATCAATTTGAATTTTATCAGTTGATAGTTCTGATGCAGAGGTACAGCTCCCTTAGCCTCACCCCCCACCTTTCGTTGATCCGCCACTGTTCATTATTACTAATTTCATTAAAAAACATTACTCATTCAAAACACACTAATTTTTGTTTATAGAAATATTCCTCAAAGATATGTGGAACGAAATATTTTTCATAGAATCAAAGATATATTTAAGGATCAACTCTCATTTCCAGTATTTGTTTACTTTGCGGGAGATATGATTGTGAAGTTTGTAAACGCTTCCACAGCAATTTAGTTTTTTTGCTGAGGACATAAATTCAGTATCTGGGTTAGCGAGAAGCTTTGCAATCACTTTCTTAAGATCAAGTTCTATTGCGTCATTAGTTACTTAGTCCTTGAAGTATCTGTTGGGCTGACATGACTTATTTAATATTACGAACAAAGAAATTATCATTTTAATACGGGACTGGTCAGAAGAAAAAAATTAAATCTAAATAATGTTCTTCATAATACAAAGTAAACTTTGCCTACTTCATTCATGATATATTATAATTGATTGGTCTCTGATAATGTATTAAACTGTAATGTAGTATTCAAGATATTTAATGTTGTTTCGTAAAATACAAGTATATAGCATATGCTTCCTCACATTTTAAATACAGTATATACTTTTTCATGCCTATCTATTCTTCCACATCCGTCTGCTAACATCCAGTACCCCGTTAGCAAATCTTAGGTGATCGAGAGGCAAGAACATAAAGTGTATTGAATTTATTCTGAAATATCAATGTTTTATGTATCATTCTGCAAATCATTGCGTTCATCCATGAGTCAAATACATCAATAGATCATGATGTTGCTTTGGTAAATAATATTAGCCAAAGGTAAATAAAATAAATATTTAGGATTTCATAAACTCTAACACGGTGCATTCTTGGTACATTTTGGGTACAAAAGTATATGAATAGTAGAATCTCTGGAATAATACATATCTGCTGTTAAAACCTTACTTCGTATGTAGGAAGATGGTGAATATATGTACTAGATGTGAATTTTTTTCCTTAACTCATATTTTACTTAAGTCAAGGCATTATTATTTAAGTTGGTATATTCGAATGGTTCGGTGTTTAAGATATGGACATGTACTACCGTTTTGTGCCACATTATTTTAGCTCTGTCTAACAAACTATTAGCAATTTTGTCTTAGTTTTTGTAAATAAAGGTTGTTCAACCGAATATGTCAAAATCGATACCTGGGATTGTCTATATTTCACTTTAAATTGGTGAAAGACATTGAAGGGATTGGTCAGTTGTCCTGACGAGTCATTGACAATCACAGAAAGAAAACTAGTGATCACAGGAACTTGAAATTTCGATGGGATGTTGCTTTTGCATTATGGAAGTTCACTAACAAAGTATTTAAAGGGAAATGAGGTTTTTTTTAGAATTTGTACTATACAACCCTTACAAACTAGGATATAATCACATTTATTGTTCGTAAACGTGTTTTGTTTGGAGATACTTAAAGTGGCACCAGCACTCGAAGTGAGTCAAATCACTGAGATGTTTAATTGCTTTCTTTATTTTTATTCTAAGTATTTTAAAACACGAAAGTATGAATAATAATGTAGAAAAAATATGATTTAATTTGCATCTACCAGTTAATACTATAGTACAAACAATATTCAGGAAAAAGTTAAATAGTTTTCTCAAAAGTCTGGTGACGGATGCACGAAAGTGATGCAAAAATACTACTTCGAATTTCGCTACAAATCAAAGTAATTTTCCATTATTTTCCTGATTTCAAAGTCGCTCTTTTTTTTCTTCTTTTTTTAAAAGTATGTTTCCTCCATAAGATGCAACGTATTTCACCACCAATTATGATTGCAATTATTTCATTAAAACGGCCGGTGAGGTACTTGAAGTTGAAATCACAATAATAACATGTTTATCTGTTTATTTTTGCCCATTTGTTTCTACTTGAGCTAGCTCTACCTCAAGGAAGGGCAGAAGGATCACTGCAATAAAAACTGCCGTGCAAATCCGGGTAGGGTTTGGTAGTATCTTAAAAAAATTACAAATGGTTGACTTTTTGACCAATAATTTAAATACGAAAGGGAAAGTTAAGGAAGATCGTATGAATACTAGCAATGTAGTACACAAAATAAAATGCAAAGAATATAATTCTAGCAATGTAAGTAAAAAAAGAGAGGGTTAAAAACTGGCATCCAGGAGCCCAAAGGAGATTTAAAATCAGTTGAACAAAGTGTACTAACCTCACATTACATTAATAATGATCACTTGATGAATTGGAATAATACATCAATATTTGACGAAGAATTAATTTATTACAAACGTTGTTTAACAGAATTAATATTTATAAAAAAATATACACGGGAGTTTGAATTTACGCTCAGACCCTGAAAAGGTGTCTGGTGTAGACTATACAATATTCTAATAAGTTTGTGTAATTTGCGCTTTTTTGTAAACATATTTTGACTTTATATATTTATGTATAATATCATGCTCAATTGTTCTGTTGTGTTTCTTGTTATAATTTGTGCCACTCAACGGACGACTTCCGTATATAGTCGAAACGTTGTGAGCTTTTAATCACAAAATGTATACTGTTCGTCCGTTGAAGGTCGTAAGTCTTGATTATTGATTTTATTTGACCAATACTCTCACGTTGGGAGAAACGGTAACTCACATCCTTTATTCGCAAGATGACACACATCTGCAAAGGTCCTAACTCGCAAGATTTGAGCAGCGCATTTAAGCCTTAAAATTGAGGAGACTGATTCATGCAATGTGTGATTGTAATATCCGATCATTTTTAGATACGTGGAGCGACATGAATGGAGCATTATTTTAGAACATCCTATTGGCCGTGAGCCATCGTTTAATGAGTCGTGAGAGTGTTGTGGACATCATTGGGGAATCCCTGGTCGTGGCCGGTCGGTGGACAGTTTCGTTGAATCATGCGTTTGCTTCGAATACTCCAACGACCCCGAGAGAATTTCAGACGCTGATCTGTACAATCGGAACAACGACGGCCATTAAATTCGACGCTCCACACTTTCCTCAATTGATACTTTGTTTTCTCAACTGTATTTAGATTACCGAGGTTAAGATTGTTAGGAACAACTTTCATCAGAAAAAAAAGGAAGGGAGAAGGTGCTAAAATAAGGAGAAAATATAAACAAAAAATATTGTTTTACTCAACTAATTCAATAAATCATATTTTTCTTATTATGTTATAATGAGAACAAAAAATAATCACAGAAAACAATAGGAAACTGTCGTATTTTGAGAGATTAAGCATTTCTACATACTTTTTAAGTAGGTCTGCTTCTAGTAGGAGGCAGAACGTCTTGGTAGATAAAAAAGCTTCCGTCGAGAAATCAGTGGGGAAACTACATATTCACTTCGTTATACATTAGCATAGTAACGAACTTACATACACATCAAAAGATAGAATGAAATACAGTACACACATTGTGACATTTCTATTGTAGCAGGCTATTTATTTAGATAAAGTAAGAGGGTTTGCCGTAGACAATTATTTTTTCCATGTTTGCAGGTGTGCTTTTTGACCCGCGTTTTTTGGTAGTAGATAGGTTTACTATTCGCATGTTCACTGCAAGCTGATGAGACATTAATTGAAAGTTACTTAAATATTTAATATTGGTTCGAAACCCTACAAAAATGGAATGAAACTTGTCATATCCCATAATAATGATAAAATGCGCTCTAGAAGATTATTGAACAGCTAGAGTAATAGAGAGAAAAAGGGGAACATGGACACGGTTGAAGGAAGAAAGTGATAAAGATCCCAAAAAGAGGGGGAAAGTTGCTAAAAATACTTTCTTTCTCACCTAAACTCACAATTTCACACTATGGTATCTTTCCGAGAAGCTTTAATTTACCTTACGAAAAAAGGTGCGCATTTAAAAATCCTAACCCTGTATCCAATGTTTTAAAATATTAGGGGGAGAAGTAAATACATCGTCTGTACCATTAACGCATGGAAACGTGAAACAGAATTCTTGCAAAGATTTTAAAACTCCCGAAGCTTCACTGCCGTGGATTAAGGACGCTAAATTATATTTTATAATTTGATGATATAGTGGAGAAGTAGCTATGTCGTCACATTTCGATTTGATGCAACGATTTAATAAAATGTATGAAAAATTCCGAGGTGGATATGTTAACTAGTTTGATTAATTACCTGGTATTTTCGTCAAATAATTTTGTTACACGCAGCAATATTACGAGTATAATTTTTTCCATATTCCTCTAGATATGTTATATGAGTTCGTAGTAAGACAAAGGGAAACGGGATGATGAAGTGATAACATGTATTACGTTAACTTGTAGATTAAATAATTTTTTTGCAATATATTCTACTTTTAAATAAAGTTCTATAGTATTTTTTATTAGTCTCTTTAATCTCTTCTTATTACAAAGTCAATAAAGAGATAGTTTTTTTAAAGAAAAATCCTTCTTTAAAAGCACCACGTCGCCATATTACAAGAGTGTGTCCGTCCCCACCACGAGGAGATGGAGGTGGGTGCAGTCCTCTATTATTCCTCTTGGGATATGTTAAGCAACTCCTTTCAATTATGTTACGTATTTGACACAATTTATTCACGTATTCCGCAAATGCTTCGTACGATTGCTCTGATCAAATTATCCCAGGGTAACTTCGTATATTGAAGAAAACTTTCCTTATTATAGTCACAATATACTCCCTGCGTTCCTTATCGTATTGGTGACATTCTCATAATTGGTGTTTTCTGTCTTCCTTACCAACTTTACACAGACATATATCATCGTCCTCTCTCTTGATCCTATATAAATATTCCTCGAAGTTACCATGTCCTGTTAACATCTCTAGAACCGATGGTATTGGTTTAAACCATTTTTCGATTTCTCACGGTATCTGACTTCCGTAATGAACTGATATAATTGTCTCCCTTGGTCTGTTGTTCGCCAACGCATTTGCCATGCATCTAACAAACGTTGCGTTATTCTCCACCTATAGTATAGTAGATAATAATAATAAATTTATTGTCAAAAAATAGTACAAACTGCGTATGACCACGTGGAGGAAAAAAAACTAATTTACTAAAAAAACTAATTTAGTATTATTGGTTTTTTAATAATTTGTTTATACACAACTGGAACAGAAATTTCTTAGAACTGCAATGAATCCTGCGAAATTTTCGAGCAGCCCTGAGATCTATCATGTCATTTCACGAAGGGAACTGGTGAAGAATATCAAGAAAACGCGAGATACAAAATGAGCTAGATCTGTTTCTGCTACGACGTGGAGCACGTGCAAATTGGCAGTAAGCAGATGTGGTACCTGCCGCGTTGCAGCACGAGGACTAACAGATGACACAGTGCAGATATTTCTGACGAGCTGGATCTGTTGCGGCAATTGGCTCCGAGAAGAGCGTGGCACGTGCTAGAAGTGATTATGCTGACAGAACAGTCAGCAGAACTCTCCATCGCAGTTCGACGAATATAAGTGATTTTCATTGACCTTCTTTTATTTACTCAGATTTCTTGTGATAAACGAACTCCTCCAAACATACAATTCTTGTTTGTAATTACGCACTATTTTTCAATCTCTAATGTAAAACACCAGATTGCGAGATCCTGATATAAAATTCATTTTAGTCTCTTCGATACGCTATAAATCAGAGGTGGCCAAAGTGGTGGTCCGCGGACCATTAATGGTCCGAGAGAAAATTTCGCTGATCCCCAGAGAAATGTGGAATATACTTACTCATCACGTTAAGTTATGTTTTAAGATACATAGAAACAATTCAATTCAAACAATACGTGAAAAGGAGGAAGCTCTCGAATGCGATCCAGGATCGTGAGCGTTCTGTTTATCACGTTAATTCGTTTATTTCCTGAAAAAGTTGTTTAAAAGATTAAATTTATCTTCAACAATAGATAAAAATTAATCAATATGGTATGGATAAGGAAACTGAACGCCTTTTAAGTTATTATTTCAAAGAATCGTAGATGTGATTCTGTTTTTGGCATGCAACAATCTACCGCTTCGGGGCACAGGTGAGAAGATAGGGTCTCTTAATAATGAAAATTTTCTAGGCTTAATTGAATTATTAAGTAAATATAACTGTGTTGATGGATCATTTAACAGTTTTTGTTTATTTTATTATGGTTTATTAATAGTTTCATTTTATTAACTAGATACATTTTATGTGTTCTTAGATCATAATTTTTTTATAAATATATTTAACACTTAAAAAATCCTATTAGTGGTCGACGGGATTTAAATTATGAATTTACTGTTCCGTGAGGTCAAAAAGTTTGGCGACCGCTGCTATAAATGGTTTACAGAATATCATTTACGTGTCTCTCCGTCCGCCAATGAATCAATGCGCAACAAAAGTGGACGTTTGGATCAATTTAAGTTCAAAATGCATTATTCCGGAGACTTCTATCTTTACTATTGAAAAAACCGTATTTTAATTCAATACACGACCTTAAAAGATTTTTTCCAAAAATACTAACATTCAGGATTTTTTATGGTCATCAATCTAAACTACTTCTAGCTAATTACTACCAACAAGGAAGATGTAAAATGTACAGATGAGAGACATGCGTGTACATATAGGTCTCAAACGCATTATTTACAAACAACTATTGATGAAAACCCGACTAACGCCACTTACCGCTAGGAGACAATGAGGTGACATCTGATGCAGAATAGATATTATAAATCTGGAAGTTTGAATTTTTCTTCGCATCGACATTTGCGTGGCCATAGTCTGGAGCTTGTGGTAGTGTCATAATCATAGTGTGATAGTATACCGTATAATCGACATCAAGTACGGATATTTCTTAAGGGAGACGGGGGGGGGGTCTGTCATGTAAATGAAATAATCTCTTACAAAGACTCGAATACTCCTTTTATTCAAAACGTTCATATAAATGTAAACTCAGCGCCAGCTTAATCATTGATCACACATTAGTTCAGCAATCCTGTATATAATTCACGGTAATTCACTTCTCACGCATTTTAAGTATATTTTTTAAGTTAAGTTGGTCCGGCCATTTGGTCACGTCCCTGTTAACAGCAACATATGATATTTTTTGGCAAAAGAGTTGCCGACGTAGGCCATGGCCTATCGCGAACTACACTGACCGCACCTAGTCTCTACACATCCAAGACGTTTACGATCGTCTTTATATTCAGAAAAACTGTGTACCCTACTGATATACGAACATTAATATTCATATTATACCAATTAGAGACGTTGTGATATGCGAACACGGCTGTTATCGTTAATGCTTGTCTAATTTCAGATAAAAATCACTATGAAGCAATGCATCAGACTTGAACCTAACCGGTATTTATTCTAAATGTTTCTGCTTCATGTGAAGAAAAAAAAATATAGGAAGAAACTCCTTTAGTTCATTATCAAACAAACAGTCTTAATTTATATGTTAGTAAGACCACAAAGAAAACAGTTATTGTGGTTGGGGAAAAACGATTAGTCAAAAATCACTTTTATTCGCCCTTAATGGTTTTGCTTATTTCCTTTTATTTTTCAGCTTTACATTATATTTTACGACTTGCTATTCTCGGCACATTCGTTATCCAACGCTAAAGATATGATTATTGCAGTATATACTCTAAGGGTATCCAATGATCTTGTTTTTTATTTTAATTGACTAAGCGCAACGAGTGTTATACATCTTTTATGGTATCATAATGTCCTTGATTTCGATGAACTGATGTGTGTTAAGCCAATTAAACATGGGGGTTTCTCGATAACCAAACTTTGTGTGTCTTGTAGTTCGCCGAAGCCGTATTTTTTTCCTACTGTCTGTTTATACTTTAAAGTAAAATACGTAAAAAACGACTCCAAATTCGGGTGAATAAACGACCGTAGCATTAAACTCTATTTGAAGCAATATCACTTGAATTATTGGACCAACACTTCATCTTGTATCTGACGCACACTGCATGTAAATATCTTTTCCCAAATCACTTCCGCATTCAGTAAAATTAAAAAGAAACATTTGACGCTTTAACTCCAAATCTGGAATACGTCAGTGTCGTGCCATTTCTTTCGTTGCGAAAGAAGTTAGCTCCACATTTTCTCTGCACTCGTAAACTCGCTATGTTCATGCGCGGAAGGATGGTATACTTCGTGAACTCCTAGGATTTGGCATTTGTTTGACAGTTACGTCATACGCTATCGCTAGTTGCAGTTGCGAGTTGGTGCAGATGTCCGAGTTTCTTCACGGCCTGGGGATATGCGTTGCGTAGTATGACACGTCCCTAGTCGAACTTTGACATGGTTTTGACGTGTAAAAGAAACCAGGAAAGCAAGCTGTATAATAAGCGTTGTTAATGTATATTGTGAATGAATGTTGTTACTTTCAATGATGTATCACATTTTTTCATATTCGTCAAAAATGAAGACTTAAACATATAAGAGATGAACATTATTTTATCATATATTATTGCAAGTACTTTTGGAAAAAAATTACGGTGCATAATAATATATGGGTAAATGTATGTGGCGTGTATGAAAGGGAGTTAGTCTGTAATATAATGGTAGGAATTTGGTTCAAGGGTAAGAAAAAGAGTAAGAATTGGAAAATTATATATATATATATATATATATATATATATATATATATATATATATATATATATATATAT
>NNCF01126527.1:427425-447083 GCA_002313205.1 Laupala kohalensis
ATATAATAAAATATAATAACTTATATTTTACGTGAACTGCCCTTTTCTCTCTTTTCTATTATCTGCCTTCGAGCCATTCTTCGTAGTGGATTAATAAATTAGAATTATCATAAATAATTAAAAACACATGAAAAAATAGATTGTTTGCAAATAATGCTCGAATGATAATGGCAATATCTAAAATTTGAAATATTGGGTTCCATCAATTTGAAACATATAATAATTTTTTTATTAAAAATATTTCGAGTATAATATACTCAGTGTATATTTCTTTCTTTATTAAAAATAGATAAAGATTCGTCGTGTTTTTAATATTCCACAAACTGGAAGTGTCGTTCTGTAAATCGCCTTTACAATTAGGTTCATAACAAGAATTTCCACAAAAATACATTTACTTGATTTTTTCAGCAAGTAAATCTTTATGGAGTTATTTTTAACTTCTTTTAGATTGAGCCTGATTAGTATTATGATGAGGTATATTTTTCATCAAGTTCTTTTTTTTCATTTACTATTATTCTGCAATGAAACACTACAATCAAAGAGACTGTATACTAGGTTATCTGGACTCTATACACTTACAATACTGATGTTCTTATCTATATATCTCATTGTACTATTCATCTGTCTGAAATAGCTCCCTTAGTTACAAAATATGTTTATTTATTGAAGGTACAAGAAGTCACGTTACATCTCACATTTCTCTGACAAACTTTATAAAATGTTCCTCAACCATCAAGAATTGAGTGACATTGTGTCATTACTGATGTGGTGTACTGAGGATGACACATTCTTACTGACACACGATGATTTAGGGTATTGGATCCCTTCAGTTCCTGTGGAGGGAGGACGGTCGTGGAAACACACAGCTTACAATTTACTTAAGGATTTAGCGTATGGAGGCAAAATAGTGAAGAGTTGCAAGACTTATCGAATATGGAAGCCACCGGGCAGAGGGGAAATCCATCACGTCATCTTCACAGTAGAGGTGTCTTTATCTAACAAACGATGCAACATAAAGCGCTGCTCCAAATACAAAACCTTCTGGTCGAAGACCGAAGATATAATACAAAGTTACTCCCGATTACGAAGTCTGGAATTGTTGGAGTATATTTCTGTCGTAAAGAATCAGGTAGTGAAACCGATTCTAGGTGACACTCCTGATGTTTATCCAGAAGGTCATTGGAACCAGTTGATCGAGAATGATCCCTTGAATGCTACAGTCGAGGTTCTTGAGTGTCATGTATTTCCAGATACAAAACGTTCGCAATACGAATACCTCTTGGAGACTGCTGGTTTCACCAGACATAAGCAACTAACCTTTTACATCCATTTCCTAGTTTTGTGCCTGCCTTGTACTTACATGAACAGAAAGTTATTCGCGAGGTTCATGAAATCCGCAGGATGGGATGCAAAATCATCTTTAAAACTCTTTACCACCACAGATATGTTTCAAATTGGATTTCTTTCGTTCAGAGATCTATTATATATTATGGCTGTTATTGAACCCAAAGTGAAACATATCGGTGCCTCGGCTGAGATTCGGAGTCAGTACATATTTCGATACTACGATCGAGATGCAGATAGTTCGTTGAGTCCTGCAGAGTTTAAATGTATGGTTGATGATATCATACGTCTTAAAAATAGAACGCCTCCCATGGTACCTGGTGACATTTGTTCTCTGGCGACTAGTGGCGGATCTGACCACGTCATTTCTGTTGAATTGTTCATGGACTTGATCAGTAAGTTGAAATTGAGAGGAACTTCTCTGCTTCTGAGATCTCAAAAGGGAATATCGGATATTTGTCCTCAAATTGTGAATGAGATTAAATTAGTAAAATCGTCAACTGTCGTATCAACCATGTCGGACGCTTTGACAACGAGAGTTGTTACTTTTTTCCCTCTCGCGGATGAATGTGTGCACCTAAAGAGCCCTGAAACATCGTTTCCAAACACCTCCGCCACGAGTGACTTCGATGTGGAAATCCATTGTGTGAGGCTCGCCTACGATGGCAGCATAGTTAATATAGACTCAATGAACTCAAACGACACTGAACGCCAATCGTCTGAAAAAGGCTTATTAGCCTCGAACAAGAAGTCTTTCATCAACGTGCACAAAGATGCGCAGGAGGATCTTATCCGGAGTATACAATACTTCATTAGCGGCACAGCATTGCAAGGTGATGTCTATTCCAGAACGCGAGAAAAACAATCTTACAGTTGGGGCAACGCTGATCCCGGTGCCATAGCTGAAAACTTGATTAATGTCTGCGAGATCGTATCTCGAGTCTTGAGCACAGAGTGTCGATTGGTAGAATTGAAATCTCCGGTTTGCGTTGTAGGGGATCTAAACGGCAAACTTTATGATCTGGTATGTTTCGAGAAAGCGTTTTGGAACCTTGGACCGACTTTGTCGCCGACGACTCTACTCTTCTTGGGAGACTACGTCGATCGAGGTCCTCATGGAGTGGAGGTGATCGCTTACCTCTTCGCGCGCAAGATGGAATCTCCGGATAAAGTTATACTGCTCCGTGGAAGTCTAGAGATTCGGATGCAACAGCAACACTTTTTGAGCGAATGCACAGTGAAATTTGGAGAGAGGATGGGGAAAGAAGTGTGGGAAGCGATAAACTGTGTCATGGACTGCATGCCGCTGGCGGCCATTATCGACCAGAACGTTTTCTGTACACACGGAGGCATTCCGCCGCCGTGGTTGTGTCCTGTTGTGTCAACCATCAACAGCATACCGTGCCCTTTGTCTAAACCTGATGCCCAGAGCCCTCTCGCTTGGGAGCTGATGTGGAATGAGCCGTTGAAGAAGTCTGATTTCAATGAGAAAATCGCGTTGGAACTGGAAGCCAAGGAAGGGTTTGCTGCAAACTCAACCAAAGGAACGGGTCATTTCTTCGATGCCAAGGCTCTAGATCGATTTCTGAAAGGAAACGGATATAGTATGCTGTTACGAGCCCATGAGATCCCGAATATGGAGTTCATTCCAGAAATGTCGAGTTTGATGCTGTCGTTGTATTCCCCTCCAGGTGGGATGAATACTGAGACGTCATGTATGGCGGTTTATCCTGGAAAAGGCAAGCTAAGGTTACAACCAAGTATATAAATTGAAGGAATGAATATTTTTAATAGTTAAAAAATTCTTGAAACAAGATTTTGTCGAAGAAATTAAAATTATTTTGCATATGATGTAGACTTACATTTATATTTTTTGAGTTGTATTGTTAGTCCAGAATATTTCTTTTTTTGTTGTAAAAGTAAATGAAACATTATTACTATGATGTAAAAGTATGAATAGTCCAATTTGAGAGCTGTATAATAATTCTTGAAAATTAAATACCTTTTTATTTTGGATATCATTTGAGTCGTAGATCTGAGTATGTTTTCTAACAAATCATGTTCCATCTCGGTATATGCCCCATAGATTTACTGAATTAGTAAAGTACGATTGTTTACAATACAGTTTAGTTGGTGTTTGTAAGTTTGCCATATATTTTGTTACCATGGTTTCAAGTATGGAGCAAGTCAGTACTTCCTAAATTTAGAAGGCTGAGACACAATGACTTCAACGCAAACACTCAAATCTAAAAATTTGCGACCATGAAACACTTATTTAGTAGACAAGAATTACATGTTTCTCTTCAGAAGGTGTTTTATTGAATTAACCAGAACAATGTGTAGTTACTACACAAAATCAACTCGAACATTCATGAATAAACTTGAAAATATATCTCATTATTTCTAAGTATCTGGGTCGCTCGTTTTAAATCGTAGATACTTTCAAAATAAAATTTAATATGCTCGACTAATCGACATAACAATGAAGCGGAGATACATCTATCATAATATTATACTTGATGTTATATTATACTTCTACTCTGAATATCTAGACAGCAAACCGGTATGTGTCTGTAGCATCATGAGCTAACAAGATGTATGAACTTGTAAGATGTATTAAGTCTATAGATTTAATATTTGTTTGTTGAGATGACAGCTGGGAGACCGAACCATAGTCATTGAATTTTTAACTGATAAATTGATTATTGACTATTACAGAATAAATGAAATATGTAATAATAAAACAATAGTAGTTGAGATGTATATGATAAAGTATTTGCAATACAAAGTTATATTTAGCCCCTAGCTACGGAATGAGTTGATGATTCGTTCCTTACCCAGTTATTTCCGTCGAATCCTCCCCGTCTCACATGCAACCCCTAAAGAGTAGGACATAGACGTGGAGGCGGGCGCGAATGTAATTTTTGCGCAACCGCGAGGTCACGTGGCTGCGTTGACGTTGACGAAGAAATCACGTCTGCGAAAACAGGATTTGGCTTTGGCGGGCATGACACGCGTCAGACGAGGCGCTGCGTCAACGTCGAGTCCTAGAGGTTGTTGGGGCGGCGTGGGTTGGTGGTCACACGGACTCCAGAGGGACGGGAAAGACTGGGCTGATACGAGGGTGTTCAGGCGTGGAATTGTTCGAGCGACGTCTCCGTAATACGTCTTAAACGTAGCTCACAATGATAAGCGAATGGAAGCGTTCACATTGACCATTCGTTGCGTAGCCCTGATGAGAGGAGCAAAACAAAGAAAGATTTGAGAAAAATGTTAATAATAATAATAATAATAAAAAGACGACAGGGACAGTAATAATAGCAGCCCAAGATCAGGCTATAGGTACATGGCATTTTGATGGTGCTAAAAATTTCCAAAGATGACAAATGTCGTTTATGTCAGTATGATTCTGAAACCATTGATCATATTGTCTCGACGTGCTCCATACTGGCCAACGCTATAACATCTGCTCTTACTGTGATTTGCAGATATGTAAAACTTTGGAAAATTCTAAAGTAACCAATGAATGGTATCATCCCAAACCGTCAGCAGTCACGACAATGAGAAACACGATAGTACATATCCTATACCACCAACATGTCCATAGTGACGTGAAGTCAAGGCGAATAAACCTGATATTGTCATTAGAGATTTAAAAATGATAAGTCTTTTGGTTTGATGTATCGGTACCTTCGAATCAAAATGTTGCAACAAAACAAGCAAAAAAAAAAAACAAATTGGAATACAGAAATCTCTCCATTCAAGTGAGTAGAATCGGGAGTGATAAAACAGAAGTAATTCCCATTCATGCTTAGGGAATGGTCAAAAAAGTAAAATAAAAATCTAGTTATCGCAGGTCATACTAAGGACAGCAAAGATCTGGAAATTGCATTACTGGGAACAGCTCACATCCTGCGCAGTGTACTTTAAAAACACGAAGTTGAAAAACCTGATCCTGAGGAAGCTGATTGCAACCTGTACGGACTAACGTATGAAGCCGACGCGAACGTCGAAAGTCATGAAAAATGATGAAATGATAATAATAATAATAATAATAATAATAATAATAATAAATACAACTCAGATTGTATCTACGTGTATATCCCCATAAGATCGAAATTTGAAGCAAATTGGAAATCAATTCATGATGCTTGCCCCATGATGGTAAACTTTGTAGAAGGCGGATCACTAGTGAGCGAAAGCAATGTATGAAGGTCAGCACCTGAGTTCATTACGTCGAATTATCCCATTTTTAGTACAGTCCCAAGGAGAAAAAGGAATTACTGCTCATTGATCTTCTGTTCATAAATATGTTGTTTATTTCTTTGAAAATAATTCATATGTGCGTTAAATTACTATCACGCAGCTGTGAAAGAATTTAATCTTGATTTGTCTTAAAGAATAAGACAATTAGTGCGTGATGAAGAACTATTGATTGTTTCTTTCAAAAGCACACCGCTGGATTTATAATTCGTATTTTTCTTACATGTTACCATATTTAGTGTACGAGAATATAGTCTGTGTTAAAGAATGATTTTTTGTTTAACAAATCCGTTCGTAAGCATTATTACTCTCCTTATCGTTTAGTATTGTTGCTCGTTTTTCGTCTTCTCGCAAAAATAGGGATCATTACTGTCCGAACATGAGCGAATTATTCGTACATACGATTAGGGAAGGTAAAGAATGAGAGAATTTAAATTCATCTAATTTGAATTATTTTCTTACAATTATCTTCAGGCTTTCAGTACAACCCTTGACCAACCGGATTACTCCGTTTAAATACCCGGAAACGTGGTCTTGGTAATCGACTTGCTGCATTTCAGTTGGTACAACCTGAATTGGATGGCGACGATCAAGTTTACTTGATTTCCTCGTATACACCGATATACCCCTGCGACTTCTTTTTATTAATGTCTAAAATGTGTTCCTTATTCCACGATGAATTTTTTTTTTTTTTTTATTTTTTTGAAATTCACAATTTATGCTCATGAATTGACGTTAAATTAGGTGTAAGGTGTATGTTTAATGAGCTCTCTTACTATCATAGTAAGTGGTAGGATGGGCAGGTATCAGTAACACAACGTATTACAATTAAAATTCAATAAAATTTAAAAAACGCGTAGTACACAGTTAAAAAGAAGATTTAGATTCAGTCCCTGTCAAAAAATAATTTTTGGTAATTGTGTAAAGAGATGGGGGTAAATGGACAGTTACAGAATGATTCAAGTTATCTACTAGAAATAAAATATAGCAAATTTTACCTTTTAGAAATAAGACACGGAAATTAAATGTTATTTTCGTGATTACATAATTTAAAAAAATATTTTTTTTAAATTTCTGATTCAGACTAATATTTATGGAAAACATTATTTGCATTGGGTACTTTTTCACGACACTAATAGGCTTGTAACTACGGGGTAACGTGTAATCTCCGTCTGAATAACATAAAACAAATATTGTTTTTAATCTCGTAAATTAAATTCAAATACGAAGAGAATAAAGACGTCACTGAATAATTTTCGCATGGGGCGGACGTTACTGCCTAGTGAGTTGCACGCAAGATTCGTTTAAATTCACCCCAACTCCTCGCGGTGTCAATGACATGCATCCATTGTGGAGGGATGATACTGAAAGAGCTCCAGGGGGTGAGGAGGCTGCTGTTCATTGCCGGGGAGGCTGTAATCGCGGGGTGGGTTGCTTGCGGCGAATAGCAGAGAGGTGGTAGAAGGGTTGACATTTTGGAATGACACGGATACGGTCAGAGTCACGGTAGTGGTATAGGTAGAGAAATTCGTTTAGTCATTAGATATTAAAAGAATGGTATTGATACAGTAAAGATATTAATTTGTAATTAGTGAGATTTATTTCATGATTGAATACCATTATTTATATTCTTAGTATTCTTTAAAATATCTCCTGTTAAAAAAATTTGTCCGGACTTTTCATTCGCGTTATTGAAACAAGAGTTATTTTAGATCAATATTATACCGAATAACAAATCTGAGAATCCTGAAAACGGTAGTTAAAAAGACTTCACTCTATATTAATAATAATAATAACAACAACAAATAAAATAATTTCTAATATTTAAACTAATATATCTAACTATCGCTCTAATTTCTAAAATAATAGTATTCTTCTAATTTAATTATTAAAGTATCCAAAAAGGTTTATTTGAAAGTGGATGGCGCTGTTTTTGGTCGTTGGCAATGATTATTTCTTATCAGAAAATTGTTGGTTTATTATGGAAATGTAAAGAAAACAAAAGAAAAGGAAACGACTGTTTTGTATCTTTATTTTAAAACCACTTATTGCTATTAAATTACACTTGTCAAAAGTCGGAGGAGAATAAGGGAGAGGTTACTTTTTTACTTACCGGTGTATTCTTCCGAGAAATAAGAATTTCCAGATTTGTAAACTACAAAGAATTTATCTAGAGATGTTAATGAATGTGATCCTCATATTCTGGTTAAATCAGGTTATTTCGATGTAATTGAAAAATATTTCGCCATTCAATCTGTCCATGCTTTTTGTGTCCACCGATTTATTATTTATCTTGGGGCAATACTTTGACATAATATTAAGTGGATTAATGCTTGTTAAATTTAGAGAATCATATATGAGTTACCTTCAATTAAATGGATTAAAAGGACGTAAAACAGAACCTTGCGCTGCACTAACATACCACCAAAATCGTACCAAGCTCTCGTTCTGCACCGCCTCACCCACGACTGAATCAGAACGATGCAGTTGGCAACTCCATGGGTGGATGGGCAGGCGGGTGGTGGCGCTGTTGACATGGCCGGTGGTGTCACTGGCTCGCATGACACATCAGCATCACAATGGGCGCGCGCGTCGCGTCTGCGGGGCGTGAAATTGCTGATAATTAGACACCCGCGCCTCAAAGCTCCCGCCTCTTGCATCCACCCCCGGTCTCGTCCCGCCTCCCGGCGCAGCCGCTGCCTCTGACAGGCGACGCCTCAGGCGAAGGCGCGTGTCGATTGTTTCATTTAGCTTCGGCGGTGGCAGCGGCTTTTGGACGCAGCCACTGATAGGGGTGGGAGTGAGGGTGTGGTTGTGGTTGAGAAGAGGGGGAAGAGGAGTTGCAGTTCATGGTTGAAGAAGCAAATGGACGGACTCCGAGAGACGAGTTGTTTGAGAAATTGTTCGTGAGGTTCTTTGGAAGATTCTTGCTTTGTTCTACTTTTTATGTAAACATCATGATAAGAGAAGTACTGTAATTATTATGTAGTTTTTCTCTTATTGTAATATGATCCACTTAATGGATTGTTACTTCCTTTCTCGTTACAACGACAATAATTTATGAAATATAATACGATTGATATGTAAATAAATTGAGAATATGCTGGCAATTTAAATAACCCTCAAATATTGAAAAGAAAAGGGGAGGATATACACGTATAATGTCAGTGTAGATGTGTAAAGCAATGATGTTATGCAGTTAACATGAAAGTTGAAAATTCATAACTTTAGAAATTTAATGATGTAGTGTTGAAATGAATGATGTATTGGCTAAGGTAAATAACTAAATGAAATATATGTGACAGAAAACATCACCACAAAAACCTGAAACATGAAAAAGAAAGCAAAGTCGTCATAACTGGCTCTATGTAAATAAAAAACTCGAGAATTATTCATGATTTCGTAATGGATTTTTTAGTATTTTGTGAGTTTTTTCTTTAAATTGCGTATTTGGTCTAAATATAAATTACTTTTTACTCTTTCAACGAATCATACATTTTAAAAAATTTGTAGGAGAATACAAATGAGTGCTGTATTCAGAAATGATGAGCAAAATTATGGAGTTAAACTGAAATAAATAGTCGACTAAACTTCATAATTTTGTTTAGAAGATATTTTAACGTAGATGATTCTTTGATTTAAATAAATTCAATCCAGGTCTCCTAACTTAGGGAGACATGTCTATTCAGTTGTGACAATGTCTCTGTAAACAATCACTGCTTGGAAAACTGTTTGCCGCTGACAGTAACTCGACGCCAGAGGGTAGAGACGAGGTGGGTAGAAGGGGCGTGATTGGGAACAAAGTCAGCAGGGCGTAAAGTATCTGCTTCTCGCGTGGCGTCCATTCCAGTAGTCCACGAAGTTCCCATCACTAGCACTGCTTTCAGTTTGCAGTTGCATTTGCCGCTAGGAATAACTTCTCAGATATTACTCAAAAAGGAAACCAAGGGAAAATCCAAGTAAATTTAATGGGATGCTGGAAAGTGAATTCGGGCCTCTTTACCTCCGGACCTTCAGGTAGTAATAGTACTTTTGTGAATTCGAACAGTAACAAAATCGTTTTCTTCCATCAAAGTAATGGCCGTTCCAACTCCAAAGAAGAATTCCAACTCGTCGCTATTTAAACAGTAAGGCCTTGTTCAACGTGGGCGACAAATGCTTGCGACAGTGCACGACAACTTCCGGCGACAAATGTGTAGCGTAGCGTTGCCAGGATTGAGTGGACGCGCGCGCGATTGGCCAACTGTTGAAACAAGATGGCGCCGCACCGCAGATAATATGTGACATTGAAAATAGCATTAACGATTACATTACTCAGTGTCGACAGCGGAGGCTTGGAGGTGTCTCAGCATTAGGGTGTGTCATTTTTGGGCAACGTTTTATTTTCCACTTATAACCACGTTGTACATTTGCGGGAAGGTAAAAAAAGAAGGCTGTTAAAATTATAAATCTTAGTATTAATATTAAGAGGTGCCTCATCGCGAATTTCTATTTCCCATTTAAATAACATGGGATTTTTTTTGTTCTGAATTTTATACATCGGTAATGGCATATTGTACAGACATATGACATATTTTTATACAGAATTAAACGCTCTACAAAAAAGATCTATTTTTATAAACTTTACCAGAAAAATGATATTCGAGTTCAAAGTTCATAATGTATGAAATTTCATCGTATCTTTAATATAACAGCGAAATTCTTGACCGTATAGAAAAACATTATTTTGTTGGATCTGCTGTACCAGTTAAACATTTCGAAAATTTTTGACATCATTTTTTGGTCTTCGACGCTTTGATTGAGGGAAACAAACAAAAAAATTAAAAATGGGAGTTTCAGTTAGAAGTTTCAAAAGTTTATGAAATGATTAAGTGTTCCTTAGAAAGGTGAGTAGAGCCTTTAAGAGTTATTAGATTATCACCCCGAATCGTTGTTTAAGAAGTAACTTCAGATCAAAACTTTGTTTTTGTTGAGATTTATTGAATCACTTCGTGTAATTTTGGGAACGTGTTGAAGAACGCGTTCATTGAATCCAGGTAGAGTTCCTCCAGCATAATGTTAAATTAAGTAAATGTTAATAACATTTACATATTAAAAGAAAAGAGGTTTTTATTGAACGCCATCTTTACAGTTTTGATGGAATTAATAAAGTTTTCCAAGTATAAATTTACGCCTGTAGTAATCATTTAAAAACAATAAATGCTCATTTCTTTAAATTCTTCCTCTTCGCCTGTTAACCTCGAGGTAGCATTCCATTCAACAGGTAAGCAAAGCAGGTTGCAGAACATTGAAATGCAGGCGTAGATGACACTACTTCATACAACTGAATATGAAGCGATGAACTTAACATTGATATAAATTGAAATTTTACGGGAAGCAGTAGGACCGAAAATATTCTCTAATATAAAAAGCTATTCTTTTGTAAATCAGAAAAAAATTGGACGGTAATAAAAATGTTTATTTTTTTATTTACAAATTTATTTTGTTTTCTATTATTTCTCATTTTAAGGAAAAAAGGAATTATTCTTTGCGAAACGAATTCCACGTGGAAACAACTATCTCATTCATTGTCGACAGACCGAAGCTACTAGTTAAGTTAATACCAAAATCGATTTAAGGAAGAAATCACTAAGCTCACCGTGAATATAATCCTGACTTTAATTCGGAAACGAAGTAATATTTTTTATAATTAACATCAATTATATGTCGAGATATTATTCATCATGTATCTTTAAGCTGATATGTTTCTGCATTCATCTTATTCGTAAGCCTTTGCGATTGTGTTGAATTCTCGCGACGCTCGTGTGTATGAAACTATCAACAGAAAAGGTATGAACATTTGTGACTCGAAATTGTTTGGGAAGAAATTGTTATACATGTGACATACAAATAGACAATTATTTTCTTTAAAATTTTCATTTAGTGTTGACTTGGTTCCACCAAAAGTCGATCATCGTACTGTGAAGAAGCTGTCAGAGACAGATGTCTCTGAGATTTCATTAAATACCCTAGGGTAAGTGGGGACTTTCTGCATTGTTGGTCATTAGTTCCTTCTCCCTCAGTCAAGGCGTTCGCTGCTCGAAAGGGTAACGGTTTCAAGAGACGCGGAGATTTGTTTTCTTCACCAACCAATTTACTCCCACCCACTTGAGTGCAATGACGGTAAAGAGTATGTTGATGCATTATAACCACCTAGAATTAATAAATTAGGACGTTAATTCAGATTACATGGCTTTTGATAATTCTGCTTCATCAATAAATACCTAACCGCATTATGAATATGAAAATATTTATATTGTCATTTTCAATTCTTATCATAAAGTCAATCGTAGGCCACCAAGAATAGTTATGGGTCTCATTTAACCGTAGGCCACAAGATGAGTACCACTATCCCAGAGTCTTATTATATGGACGTTTATGAAGTAGTATGTATTTGTGCTGCAACAGTTAGAGTTCCTGGGTATAAAATAAGGGAGAAATAATTAAGAAAAAAGTTAAAAACTTACGTTTTCTTTCGTACTCACTGTTGCATTATGTTTAATTGCTGTATATAGAAAGACCATTATTAAAAATGAAGGAAACATATTAAAGTGTTTCGTATTTAAAACGTTTGCAATATTACAGTATACACTGCAAATTTTCTTTATATTCAAATAATCTCGTAATGAGTATTCATTCTAAAAGTAAGAAAGGAGAGATGTGCGTCAAATTTTAGAGATAAAAAATATTTTGTGAATACGGATGTTTTTTCACAAAAAAAATTCGATTGTCTTTTTATTATCAGTAAACTTCTTCACTGTACTATACGTCTTAATTATAGACAATCATTCCAACTACAGAATTATTGTTTTACAATTCTTCCTTTACGTAATAAGGAATAACTTGTAACCAAATGTAATAAAGGAAGTATTGTGAAACAATAATTCCGTAGTTGTAATGATTGTCTATAATTAAGACATAAAGGAGTTGTTTACGTATGATTTTTATCCACCGTGCGACGTACAGACTGAGCAAATAACTAAATCTGATGAAATGCGATGGGGAAATAAATATTTATACAATCTTGAATGAACTATATAGTCATAAAATAGGTGTAGGTGTGTGTTTAAGGTGAGAAAGAGGTAACCGGTGATGAAACCTTGAAAATTAAGCAGCATTTGATTCTAAAAAAATATATTTTTACATAAAATAGACATGATGCCATACTGAGTAGTGAGTCAGCAATGGGATCCCGTTGATGAGTCGAGTGCTTCAGCACAGAAGCAAAAGGGTTGAAGTGGTATCTCCATTTGTTCACTTCATTTGCCAGGAACTCATTTGAGCTTCTCTCTTGTAGCTACTTTCCCTTGCGGAAAGTATGGAAATGTATTCCGTAGATTTATTAACAACGTGTCCTTGCTAGAATGGAACCTGGTTTAACCGATTTATCAAGTTTGTCAGGATCGCTTTTACTATCAGGATCAGTTTTATTATTATAGAAAATATTTTTAATCTAAAACTTTGTAGCTCCTGAAAAGTTTTAAATATGGTAATTTTTGTGAGATTAGTATTGCAAAAATATTCTTTTTTTAATTCTTTATACCATTGTTTGGATTTAATTTTTAAATTTTTGTTGTAGAAAATTATGGTGTGCACTATAGCGTTTACTTTAGATGATTGGAAGAACGTATTACAGTGGACAATTTGCGTTGCATATTTTTTGTATAACGACTTACCACTTTCGAGTTCAATTTTTCAATACTCCAGTTTGTAGATATTTTTGTGAATCAGTTGTCGAAGATAAAGAAAGACAAAACTTATTTATTGCTAGTTAAATAAATAGTTACACACTTACGACCGTTTATGTACGAATAATATTTTTATTTTTTGAGATGAGCCCACTAGTTTCGACGTGGATTTACGTCGTCAGGTGATCAAGTAATAAGAAATTATAACAATAAACATAACAACAGGACAAATGAACATGAGATAAACAGAAATATAAACACAAAATATGTTTACAAAAAATCAGAAACACAAACATCTTATAGATTACATAATGGACGTTAATAGTAGTAGAATTAGTTATTGCTTTATTGTCTATTTCCTAAGAACGTATTTTCCGGATTTCGATAGTTTGGATCACTTCCGGTTGCAATTAGTCCGGATAACCGAAGTACTATTGCCCTAGAAAAATTACCTACATTTCATTATACGTACACAAAACACTTTTTTTCATATATTTTATATTAACAATCTAAAATATTTTGAATAGAATCTTATTCTTAAACTTCAGAATATTGTGTAAAGGAGAAACATTGACAATTTTCTATTCTCTTTTATTAGGTTGATACCAGGTTTCTCACATTGTTACCTAAGTTAACATGCCTATTCTTAGCTATTCTACGCCCTTGCATACTAAGAGACCACGGACACTCCTTTAATTAGGATAGGGTCAAAAATTGGTTTATTTCCGTCCTTCTTATATTTCTCCATTTTTAAATATCAACATATTTTACGTAATACGTGGATACTTAAAAATATATCACTTGGTTCTTTTACAATGTATGTACGAGGCGTGTCCGGAAAGAAGTACGGTTAAAAAAACTCATAAACACATTTTATAAACAAAATTTATTTTTGCATGAGCATTTCTTAAACTATTTTTCTACATAGTTGCCACCATTGTTCAGACATATGTCATAGCGAGAAACCAACTTTTCTATGCCCTCTTCATAGAAAGATACCGCCAGTGAAGATAGTCACTGCTGAACACCGTTTTCGGCGACGTCATCGCTGTCAAAGCTCCTTCCTCCAAAATCACGCTTCAAGTTCTAGAACAAGTGGTAGTCAGAATGTGCGAGATCGGAGCTGTACGGCGGGTGATTGAACTGCTCCCAACCGAATTGTTGAATAATGTTTTGAGTGACACCAGCGTAATGGGGACGTGCGTTGTCATGAAGCAACACAATGCCTTGACTGAGCATTCCACACCTTTTGTTTTGAATTGCGCGCAGAAGTTTTCTCAACGTTTCACAGTATCGTACCGCATTGATGGTTTCACCTCTGGAAAGGAAGTCAACAAGCAGAATGTCCCAAACACAGTGCGCATGATTTTTTGTGCTGACAACTTTGTTTTGATTTGATTTTTTTTGGATCGTGAGTGCCTGCACTCCATCGACTGTTGTTTTGACTCTGGAGTGACATGACAAACCCAAGTTACATCACCGGTCACAATACTGTTTAAGAATTAATCTCCCTCATCACTGCATCGGGTAAGGAATGTCAAAGCACTGCCAAGTCGTTTCGTTTTGTGGACATCCGTCAACGTTTTCGGAAACTAACAGGAACACAATTTGCGATAATTTAAGCGATTTGTGACAATCTCGTGCAAAACAGTTTTTGAAATTTGTGGAATCTCATCACAAAGCATTCTTATTGTGAACCGCCTGTTTTCACGAATTTTCTCATTTCAACCCCACCATCATTGACAACGGAAGACTGCTCACTCCGTGCTTCGTCATGAACATTGGTTCGTCCATCATTGGATTGTCTAACCCACTTTCTCATCATTCCATTCCATTACATTTTCACCATGAATCTCTACAAGTTGACGATGAATTTCAGCTGGTTTAATATTCTTTGCGTTCCAAAACCGTATACAGAAAGCACTTCGCTGTCGGCGGGTTCAGAAATTGTCTTAACCATTTTGAACGATCACTAACAAATGTAAACACAACACAATCCGGCTGTAATGAGGCGAGTGATAAAACAATGAACCAGAGAGACGAGTGCGCATGCGCGGAACTGCGACACTAGCACTGCGTTGGCGGTAGAACGAAACGGTACTTACTTTCCGGACACGCCTCGTATGAAAAAATCAAAGCACTCTGAAGCGAAATTAATGTTAACTCCGTACTATACATAAATGCGTAACGCGAAAGCATGTTTGTCTGTTTGTTACTTAATCATCGATCGTGATGAAATTCGGCAAGGAGATAGCTAAGATGCCCAGGATGAACATAGGCTAATTTTTATTTTTTTTAATGCGTGAAAAGAAAGATAGAAAAATATTTTGACCATAAATGTCGATGAAATCGAAAAAAAAGAGAGGAATATTCGCCTAAACGGTTAGAGATAGCTGATAACTATGAGTGGCAATATTGTTCGCCTCAAAGAGTTCTACAAAAAAGTCCGCGACAGCATATATCTATCTATCTATCTACAAAGGTTCATCCATATTGTTGAAAAAACGTTATTAAAAATAGGAGTGTAATACGTAAATTTTAGGAAAAAAATTAGGAAGAAGAAAATCAATCATCAAATTTAATAAACTATTTCTTTGTTCATTAACAAAGATAAATACAACCTTTAAATCGTGAATTTTCGATAAATAGTTAAGATTTTACTGGAATTTTAATGAAATGGTGCAGCCGCGTCATGCATCGGAAGCGAAAATTCAATAGGTGCGGCTCCCGCGAGATGGTGTAGTGTAAGAAATAAACTTTTGTATTAAATTAGTATTATTACGAATTTGAAAAATTAGAATACTGAACATGTTTTCAAAACCCAACAAGTAAAAGTATTTTGATCTTATATCATAGAAATATTTTATTTTTTCCTGAGTAAAAGGAAGATTAGTCTACGAAAACTCCCGAGCGACGCCGGGTAATCAGCTAGTATTATTATATACTGTAGATTATTCGGAAAATATTATTCATAAATCGTAACTATTAAAATAAAATTCGAAATTTATTANCTATCTCAACCAATTTGGTAGTAGTCACATATGTTATGTTAGTAGTATACTATTTTGAAGCAGCAGGGAAGTGAGCATATAGGTCTTGTACGTATAAAATGGGAATTCATCAGGAATATTTGTACTAAAATCTCGAAATTCACGCGAGTACTCTCGCGGTTATGTAAATAGAATCGAAATGGAGCTTTTTGTCGTAATATCAGACGTTAATATAATAATGCATCACTAACCTTCAACATTGTTAGCTTGATGGAGTAAAATTATCTAACGAAAGATTCCTGCCTAAATAAGACACCATATACAATTCTCATAATTCCTCATTTTCAATAAATAGGATTTACAAAATGCCACAAAAAATATACATTATAAACCCTAACAATGGATATTTTGCATGTTGCTAGAGTGACGATACAAAATTTCCTTTTTTCGTTTTTTAAATATAAACTTCATAATTTTAACAAATATTTGCCGTTGAACTTGTTGCTTTCCATGAAGATCTAAAACTAACCAGACTCCTCTTACAATTGTAACTGTAATACTGAACGGATGAATAGAATTAGTTACATTATGACCTCCGTAAATATTCCATCTATTTAAGATTCTACCTTTCACGAGCGATGCAAAGTCTCATTCTTTTCATTTATCAGATTCTATTCCCACGGACTTTTTATATCCTTAGCAGGTAGCCCTACATAAGCTCGTTGCTTCACCCTTCATTCTTGTTAAATCATCACGTCATTAATCTGAACGTACGCAAACGAGACCCTCTTTTTCTTCATGCAACATTGCCCCACAGATCCGTTTGTTCTGCTTCTTGACTCTCGAATCCACACGCGTCTCTGGTTAGTTGAGAGACCACTGTTGCCAACATTATAAAGTTGTATTTGAATTATTATCACTACAATGAACAATTCAGTGTTTTGTACGTGTTATTACCAATCTGATTTTGCCAATCCAGTAATTCTCCTTAAAATATAAATAATTTCCCTCAGCGGATCGTCTCCCATATAATATTTTTCCTTTCCTCTGTGTCGCGTTCTATAGCTTATATTATTTTATTTTAACTACCGAAAACAAAAATAAGTAAGTAAATAAATAAACGTGTTCTGGTTACGGGAAGTGTGCTATCAAAGGCATATTAACATTGATGCAGCAATTAATTAATTGCCATAGCAAATATTACCAAAATCATCTCATATTTATTTTTCATATCTTGAAAGAGAAATGAAACCTCTGTTTCAAGATAGTTACGTTTAGGTGCTAAATGAACACCAGGAGAAAACAAAGAACTTTTTAGAGATATTTTGAAGAGATTTCCATTTCGGCAATAGATTATACAGAAAGCAGCTTACGAGCAATATGTTTAAAACACTAACATGCCTGTCGAGACATTTATCCGTAATACTGTCCCTTACATACGTTTCCAATAGATTTGAATGGTCTCCGAAGACTTTTTATTCAAATTAAATGGGTTCACGCATAAACAGATCAGATGATCGTATGCAGAAAAGGGGCGTTTTCTTAATCCAACCTCCCCTAATAAAATTAATAGTAAATGAGACGTATGAGATCTGACAGGACGTCGATTTTTAACACCAGCTAGATTAGCAATTCATATATGGCTTTCTTTAATCAATAGAATGCTGATGAGGGTAAGAAACTCAAAACATCGCTTAAAAATAACTTCCAACTAAGAATGATTGTATCAAGGCAAGTAAAAATATTTTCTGTGTTCATTTGTATGATTGTTTGGGATACGAATATGCGAAGAAAATATTTGTATTGAAACTAAATTTGTTTGAATCTACTTTGATAAATTTAGTTTGAAATGTGCCGTTTGCTTTGCAATACTTTTATCATTTACCTGTTTTGTTATGTTACATTTGGTGAAGTCTAAAACTTCGTATCTAATCCTCGCAGTGTACAATCATACGTTTTTTTCTCGCGAAGATGAAATTAATGAATAATTGACCGTCATATCATGTTTGTAAAAAAATAATGCATATTCTCTCCAAAACTGAAATACAAAGTCATTAAAAAAACTTTTATACCAAAATTAAGCATCAACAGTTGCGCTTTAGTCCTGGAAAGTAAAATTTCCTCATCTATTTCTTCTATACTCACCAGTGTTACTTAAAATTCTTGCCCTTTCTATGGCAAGTTCGTGCCTATATTTCTCACATAATAAATCCATCTTGCGGCGATTTTGCTTGAACAACGTCAATAAAAATGGGGAGTAATTTATTGTTCCGCAAATATTAGTTACGATTGTGTTTCATCGTGAATTTGTATTCACGGAAATACGTTCGTTGATATTGCAATAGAGAGGAATGAAATATGCATTTGACATTCAGATGGCACAAACACCCACACATTTCTTCCTCTCGGTTCCCGTCTCTCCGAACAGGCGATTACGTTCGCACTTAACATCGCAAACACGAAGTGTAGTCGCACGCACTCGTGCAAAAACATCTTCACAGAATCCTACGAGAGGAGATTCGACTTAAAAGTGCGGTCGTTCCTAAAAAGGCATCTTGCGGGCAACCATTCTTCCTAAGACGTAAAACCCTCCCGGACTCTACGTTCGTCTTCAGCGACGCTTCATCCGCAGACGTATTTCTTCTTTGAATGTCCTCGCACGCGCCCTGCCGCTCCGCCACAACGAAAGAGCATTGCACTTCCTTCAAGCCACTTACACTGCGCCGCACTTATGACCTGTAGCCGCGGTAATTACCTTCAAATTTCTTCTCTTCGTCTTCAGCTTTCTGCAGTCTCGTTTCTTAACATTCGCTCTTCTCTTGTGTAAGCATGCTTACTCATCATTCTCCTATCCTTTCTTCCGTACCCATTATTTATTTGTTACTCGCTTCGACAATTTATTTTTAAGCTAATTACTTTTTTATATGCATGTATGAAAAATTCCTCATTGATTTTTTATTTTATTTTATTAAGTGATGTATTTTGATAACCATATTTTATGGCGTGTATAATGTTGAATATTTAAAAAAATACTTTAGCGTATTGTTATTTAATTTTATTTGCATAGCTTTCCGTCCCTCCTTCTCTTCTTCTTCCCAGCAACAACGAAGAGGAGCAAAAAAGAAACCTCCCGTTCGTACATCCTCAGCTAAATCCGCATGTAGAAGGTAAGGAGCAAAGGAAGGCGGTGTTTGGACGCGAGAGATGAGATACGAGAAAAAAAGTGAAGCAAAAAAAGCGGGCAGTTAAGCGGGTGAGCGAGCGCGGAACATTTCCCAGAAGCCCGAAGACGCCGCCGTCGCCGCCGTCGCCGCCGTCGCCGCCGTCGCCGCCG